>CM076981.1:36431056-36673556 GCA_039105355.1 Benthosema pterotum
GCCCATGCAAGGCTGGCTGGCAGGTAGAAAAACAAGTGTGGATTCACACTGAGCCATATGAGACGGTGAGGGTTGACTTTGGCTGCCGTATGTGGTTTATAACCTGTTATAAGAATATCAGCTCTGCTGTTTGTTTCCTGTGTGTGTATGCGCGTGCACGTGCACACTGTGTGCACACCGACCCTCGATCTTCACGGCTCCAAATCAGCCTCAGTGACATGTGTGAGGAAGAGGCAGGTCTGGGATCGTAGTAAACGATGTGATCTTGACGCATCACCAATAGTCCAGCTCTGGGCCGGCAGGGCTGCAGTTACGGCGTGTTTGGAATGAGACACAGGGAATGCACCAGGGGCAGGGGCTGCGATATACTCGTGGCAGTTCTTGTTTCTGGCGGTCCAGTTTAAGGCTGAAAAGTCGTCCTCCCACTCTAAACCTGCAGGAAACCGAAAACAAATTGTAACAAGTTGTCAACCGTTTGTGACAAATTTTGTTAGCCATGGCAAACTGGATTGTATAAAGGTTGTTTCATGACACAGTAGATTGTATATTGATCAATATTATAATCCAATTCTAAGTGAAAACTCTGGTATCCTTTAGCAATCTGTGTGTCAGACTGTATGGAAACATTTCTTGTGTAAAGAATAATGTCAGAGTACAACCGTCTAAGTAGAGATCTGGTACGTCATAGGGATAGCTGCATGGTAGAGATGAACATTCATCATGTAGATCTGAAGAGCGGCTTTGCAGCTCCATGGTGGGCCTTTCCTATAGAAAGGTATGGGCTAAGTTTGACCGATACATATAGAAACCAAAGTAGATTCATTCACGTAAGTTGTTACTTCCACATCATACTGAAGTGGCGAAAAACACGGTAAGAGCAACATGGAGGCTGTTTGAATGGGAGGCAGTATTTTGTCCGGCATATCATAGGACCGACGGGTGGGTTTAGGGTGGAGGTTAGGGCTAGGCATCGGACGGATGCTTACGTTTAGGTGTATTGGACCACTGATATGTCGGCCAAAATGGAATAGGGTTTTATGGTAGGGCGGCAGACAAATTAATGTCGAACTGTTAGTGCTTCAGACCAAATGCGTGCCCCAGTAGTGCATTTATGCACGACCACTCGGATTCGAATGGTTCAAATTGTCCATCACTAAGTATATGATTCTTATTATATTATAAAAGAACATCTTGCCCATACATAGCGATGCCAGGATCTCTGTGATCAACAAACAGTATTTATACATTTTAATTTTAAATGTATCACATTGCTCTTACGTTTCCCAAAAGCAAATTCAAGCATTTAGTCTGACCAGATGCATGAATAAATTGTACACATTACAATTCCCCACGAGATCCTAGCTGGCCCACGTATGTCAGACTAATGCTGGACTAACCCTACCCATTTCCCACCAGCGATTACTGTCTAAAAAGAGCAAGCAGAGGCAAATTCCACCCTTATTGCCAGCGCCCGCTGGAGCCCATTACCTGATCAAATAAGAAGACAGTGACATCGTCGACAAAAGACACACTCTTTCTTTTGGTTGACTTTGTGTCCCCTCCTCTCGCTGATTCCAGTGGAACGCTGTGCCTTCGCTGAGCTTTCAGGAGACCTTTAGGGTTGTGTATGCTGATGATGTCTGCGGTGGCAGCGCCCCCCCACTGTTCTGTATCAGACGCGTCCACGTTGGAGTTGTTGTCAAACCCATGGGGAGCAGATTGTCTTAAATCATTAGATTCAACGCTGGCATCGTCACTGTGGTAACAAACAATCCCACTTGTCAGTGTGTCATGCTCTGGGGAATAAATGTCTCCAAATAGTTTTGATGACGCACTGTGATCCCTACTATAAAGAACTATGAAAGCCATAGGGTGATGTGTTGGAACCCTATTAGATTGGGTCGCTGCTCTTATTAGATCTTCACTGATCCATCTGGACAGGTCCCAGTTCTTTTGTCCGAGTCTTGTCCAAGTCGCCTTTTCCAGGCTCCAACGGACAAAGGTATTGGTAAAAGAGGCAAAAGAAATGACCGTAGGGTGGCGCATAGTTCGCCCGACAAGACAATCATGTTGACCGGGCACAATGATTGGCGGTTGCAAAAAGGTTGGTTGTGGTGGGCAGGTATCCGTCCATGACCCAGGGGTGGAAGTCTGCTTTTGATCCAGAATGCACAGGTACATGAGAGGGTTGTCATCTTGGGTCTGTTGCACTGAAGAGACCCACACCTCGAGTTCTTCATCCCTGCAAGAGGGAATGTAAAACATTCAAGGAAAGTGTAACTATGATGTTCACAATTAAAACACATGTTCCAGGAATTTAAATAAGAACTACTATGGAACTATGTGATCAAAATGATAATTATATTTTTTATATATATTTTGTCATTTTCATGAAAGTTTTCATTTAGGGGTGCAGTAGGCCACTATACTATAAACACTATAAATGCACAAATTTCCATGATGTCTAATTTGGGATGTCTGGGAGTGTTTGGGAGTTTGCTCTCTGTGGGGTATTTTTATGGATCAAACCGGATTTGTCTGCTCCTGTGCACACACACACGCACATACAGTACACAAACATACATTATTTTCTATTGGCCACTTACAGGTGAGCCTGAATAAATATGAAAGCCTCTCTCTCCTTGCAGGCATAGACGCAATAGGAAACTTTTAGCGCTCTGCAGTATCCTAGCAACCTGAACGAGTGACTCAGGAAAGGAAGAGAGGAGCTGACTCACAGGCAGTGTGACGTAAAGGATTGAATAGGACACACACACACATGCCTATCCCCTTTCCCCTCCTCCACACATGCACGCGCACACACACACACACACACGCACACAATTACCCACATACACACTTATACTACTCTCACTGACTCTGAAAATGACATCGCAAATGCATGCACGCATGTACACACACACACATATGTGCGCACACACGCAGACAGGCACACACTCTCACACCATGTACATTTAGGCCCAACAGGGCTTTAATCCACCTCCATTATCAACCAGATTAACATCAGACTGGGTAACAGGTGCAGGGGCTCAGGGCCTCCCCTACGATGACAAACCATACACACTGTAAAACTCCACTGACAATTTAACTGCCAGATCCAGTAGCGACCAACGACCAGGTTTGCGACTACACTAATTGTTATGCTCGTAACTAGTTTATAGGTCCCAACCCTATCCCTAAGCATAAACATAACCGCAAGCATGGCATAGTTCATGTTCGCCAACCGCATGCTCATATTTGGTCCCTATACCAAACGTAACAGAAGCTATCGTATAGGTTGCAACCAGGTCGCAAGCAAGCAACCGGTCGCGACCTGGTCCCTAACTAAACGCAACCAGAAGATATTGGTCGCGACCTGGTAGTTGGTCGCTACTGGCATCTCATTTGCAACCTCTCAAACCTCTTGCAAATATTCCTTACCATCAGAGGTGCAAATGGATAAATGAACACATAGGACTTGACTATGCATGCACAATATGTGAGCGGTGCAGTCCCCCCACCCCAATCCCTGACCCCCCCCCCTACTTTTTCCTGGCGTGACGGCTCCTCCTGTCCCCACTGAAGCCACGCCCCCTTTTTAACGGCCAATAATTCTGGAGTCCATCCAACGTGATGACCAGGCTGGCTCTGCCCCTGAGGCATTTCAGTTCTGTTGAAACAAACACACCAGATGCCAAACATGAACGACAACATAAAGCTTAACGCGTCAAATGTCATGACGTCGGCCCCATGTCCATGCGCGTCCTTCTTACCTTCTGTCCTGCGATCCCCATTCATGCCATATGTGTTCTGTCCACGACACACAGCCGTTGGAGGGCACGATGCGACGATGGGGCAACGCTGCTGAACAAGCCACAGGACATGTATTGTAGGTATATAGGCTGTATGTATGCAGAGAAAAGAGGGAGAGTGTGGGGAGTTGTAACTTGCAGAGAGAGAGAGAGGGGGAGAGAGAGCAGAGGGGAGAGCTTGGAAAGAGAAACTCAAATATGAAATTAAAAGAGAAAGGGGAAACGGAGGCAGCCGTTCTGCAGAGGCAAAGCGAGGGAGGGAGGCAGGGAGGGAAGGGCGGGGGAAGAGGAGTGCGGTGGAGAGAGAGGATGTGGCGGGATGCGAGGACAGGGGAAGGATGAAGGGCTTGCATCGACTGCAGAACCATCCTCCTCCTACTGAACGGTTTGACCTCTGCAGCAGAACAGTGAGGAAGAGCAGAGGGGGAGGGAGAGAGAGATCAATGCAGTATCTAGCCATACCGTATGTAAAACTGGATCTGAACGACGGGCAGGCTTACTGTAACACAGTCACTAGAGACATTAATATCTTCGTCCCTGAAGGTATTTTACGCAGAGCCGACACTCAGGGATTCTGCTGCGTCCATACAATCTCTCGCAACAAACACTGGGTCTGCATGTTAAAAAATAAATAATTAAAATTGAATTGTGCATGTGGCACATCTGATGTTGTCGTGTAAACTCGAGCTCATCGTGCCTGCGTCTAACTTGCATCAGGATCACCACCCATATCAGCATAGCATTTTATTTAACTACTATTTCTTATTGAGAATAGTGTGATGGTGAGGGATTAGTGTATTGTGCACAGTGACAGAGCGCAAGACTGCAGTGAGGGGACCTGCACTTGCTACTGTAGTATATACAGCATTATCTACTGTGTTGCACTGGCGCACACTCAAAGCACTAAACCATTAGATATGCATGATTTTAGAAACCTCTGTCCTCAGACATTGTGAGTCTGGATGGACATCTCTGACTCTCCCCTCTCTCTGTACTCATCTCGATGATCTGATCTGACTGCAACAAAGCATAAAATATTGTAAATATATATTTTTTAAAAAAGAATAGGAAGGTGAGATAGGAAGATGATCTGAGATAGAGCATAAAACTCCATAAATTGACCTGATCCAAACAGAACATAAAATACCGTAAATATATATTTTTAAAAAAAGAATAGGAAGATGAGTAATGTATGGGCCCTGATTGGGGACTCTAGTGAGTGAGCAACAGAGTCATCTCGTGGCAATGGGAGGAACAGCGACAGAGACTTGAAAATGACATGACAGTCATATGCTATGGCCTGGAAGTCACCAGAGCCAAACCAAACTCAACTCACGTTAATCTGTGGAAGATTTAAGGTCGATGTATTACGCAGCTTCCCACTACCATCATCAAAACACTAACAGCACCGCTAAACCCCTTGTCCCTTATTTTCCTTTTGGTTGTGATTTTGAAAAAAACATTTTTGAACAGTTAAAATGGCCAGTCTGCAAGTTCACAACGTGTGAATGTAGACTGGCTAGTTGAACTATTCAAAAATGTTTTCAAAACCATAAAATAAAGCAAAGAAGTTAGAGATAAGGGGATTAGCATGTGACGAAAATGGCCCTAAATCTTTTGTTAGAATGGTGTTCCATAGAGTTTGAACCTACGCCCAGGCCGTGGCACATTATATCAGGAAGGGCAAGATCCACTAAGGACCAACACCCAGTTCGAGACCGCGTTGCCACCACTTGTCGCGACCAGGTCTTATGGTCGCATTTGGAGATCATTGTCACTGTCTCCCCATTGTGCTGGACTTGTTTCCTTGAAATCACAAAACAAAACATAAACTGAATAGAAAAAATAACAAAAAGAAACAAATGAAAAAGTAAATAATCTAAGCCTATTGAAAAGCAGATCTGTGCTTGTGCAAGAAAAGAGATAGAGAGGGAAGGGGATGGGAGAGAAGAGTTGACAGAATCTATTTATTCGCCACAATAACCTACTAGGCAATGCTGGGTTGAACAAGCTGTATTGTCAGTTTGTAGTATATATTGTATATATTTTAGCATCTTATACATTCATACACATTCATATGTATTTGAACACATGCACCGTTATCAATATGCAAGTGTATATTAAATGTTAAAGTCGTTATTGCCCTCCCCCTGGCAACAAAATCACTGATGCTGGAGTTCTGTTTCATACACTCAGACAGCGTCAGGATATTGTTCCCAGGAAGATACGTTGTTATGTAACCATTCAGTCCATCTCTGGATTTTGAAAGTCGGATAGGAAAAAGACAGAGCAAAGGGTGAAAGAAGTGGAGGAAGAGGCGGAGAGATGGACAGATGGTGCATCCATTCCTGAGGACAAGGGCGATTGCATTTCCCCTCGGCCTTCTGCCCCACCTCGCTTTCCTCCAATGCCTGCATTTTGTTGAAAAAATTATCTTCCTGTTTAATGCCGCGGATCGCTGTTTCTCGTTTCATTTCCAACAACATTCTCTGCCTCCCCTTTCACCCTAGATGGCCCTCTCCTCTCCCCAATCACTTGTGACATCTAAGCCTGCACTCAGGGACTCTTGTCAGTTCAGCCAAGACACAGGCACACTCAGTCTCTGTGAGGCATGAACTCTCTGTACAGTGCTTGTAGAATCGTTAGCCACTTATACGCATACGAGCATGCGCTTGCACACAGTATAGCCGCTGAGTTGCAAGCTGCCTCGCATTGCTGAAAAAAAATCTGGGCGTTACGTTCACTTTCACATTTGGGCTGTGACTGATGAGGCTAGTCTGGTGTCTCCTCATTTCACGGCTTCAGAACGTCGGCTTTGGTTTCACCTCATTTGACTTGGACACTTGGTTGGTAGCTGAAGCAGCCATGTCAAACAAGGTGCACCTCTCTTTCATAAGGGAGCGTTACACTCACGTATGCATTTTCAGTTGAATTTTTCGAACTGGAGCAGGGGAGCACTTTCCCCGTTGGCCTGCATGTCGTTGTACGCCCCTCCCTCAAACTGTGCGCTGATAATCTCAGTTTCCCGACACTCAACCGACCAGTCATCAAGACAGCCAATGATCTGTCCAAGCCAGCCATCCGGTCAACCAATCAACGTGCTGCGAGGCCGGTCAGCCAGTTAGTGAGGCAACAGTCATGCAGTCCTTGTGTCTCCAACCTACTTACGATGACAGCCTAGACAAATCCATCAGTTCCAATAGAACATTGCAACATGCAGAGAAACTAAGAAAGTAGAAACCCATGCGAATATATCTATGGGGGGAGAGAGAGGGGCAGTGTAAAAAATAAATAAGAAGAGAACTATGAAGTGTAATGTGCAAGAGAAAGACAGAGAGAAGGGGAGAAGACAGATAGGTGAGAGAGAGAGACGAACAAGTCAAGCAGAAGTGAAGGACATTTTTTTTTATTTGGCTAGCTGTTCCACATTGCTCCAATTGAGTTGTAATGCCCCCCATGCCAAAAGAACGGGCCGAACTATCCTTTTACACTGCACTCATCATATGCAGCTGGCAGACAAGCAAGTGACACCAAACAATCTGTGAGAGGAGGGGTAATTGGAGAGCAGTGGGGATTATTCTGAGCATGCCTAACACACAGACACCCCAGAGCTGGGCTAGCAACACACAGAGGCCCTGGAGTGGGGCACTCCATCACCCCTCGTATTATGTGCGTGCGTGTGTGAGGGAGAAACAAAAAAGCTTGCACCTTGCAAGGCTCCAGTGTCCACTTAGCTGCCTCAGTGCAAACCTCGCTCATGATATAATTGGAACCCTGCAGTGCGCATGTGCTCGCTTCGCTTTTGTGCGTTGGTTTCGTGATTGGGTCACTGTTGGCGCAGCACCTGCCCTTTATTGGTTTCGGATGTGGCTATGCTCTCCTCCTGTCTCCCATGCAGTTATGTGTGTGGTAAAGCGACACCGAGAAGTAGCACTGCTGCCATCCGGACCGTAGCCTTTATTTGGACACAGCGCTCATGGGTGACTCCCCCCGGTCCTGCGGGGCATCCCGTTTGGATAGCAGCAGGAGGGGTGAAAGCAGACACACTAAATTATGTCACTGTTGTGTACATATTTGTGTTGGGTGTAGCTCAGACAGCAATAAAAGTCGATGCCCCCAGCAGGCATGCGTCGTTATCGTGCAACAGCGTTTCACACCAAACAAGACGTGCCACAATGTAAAAAGGGTGACAGCTACTAGAGGGCTAACTACTGACAAGCCAATTATCTCTTATTCACCATACATATCTTATACCTTCTCCACACACAAACATACAGTGGCTTACACACACAATGTGGAATACAAGCCAAGATCGCCTTGGCTTGGTCATCTGCATTTCGGTGTTGAACTCAATGCTGAACACAAGATGATTGACAGATAATTTATAACAGATTAATATGCCATGCGATAAGCCTTTATAAAAAACTTTCTCTAATGGGCTCTAAAAGCCTAGGGGTGTATGCGTGTCACATTAAACCCTAACAACGAATGACTAGTCAAACTGTGTAGCGCGGTGGCAAGGTCACTATCAAATCCTGAGTATCCATCTAACTCCAAGAGGGTAGACATGCCCCTCGTTCCTCCTTTCTGAGGTGCAAAGACGTTTCTCTCAGAAAAAAAGCTTACGGGCTCTTCAAAGTGTTTTGCTGACAGTGCCTTTAATACGATGACATAAAAATCTGATCCATCTCACAGGGCTCCACGTTGTGTATTTATGAACCTCTGTTGACAGCGGAACACCTGCCCTTTTCCCGAGTCCTGGCCCCGGGCCATGCAGGAGCCCCATGGTGCCGCCATAGCAGACAACGTGTTCTCATGTGTCCATGCATGTATTTGTGTGTGTATGCATATAATAAGCGTGTGTAGTGTATGACAAAAGAGGAGGTGAGAGAGAGTACAATCCAGAGCGTGTATGAGAGAGAAAGAGTGGGAAAGTATGGTATGGTGGGGGCTGGGGGACAACCAGTAAGTGGTTGGGCAAGTAGGGCCAACCGAGGTCAGCCTATCTTTACTTATTTTGTTGTGCAACAGGAGCACAGCATGCTGAACTCACTGGGCCCATCTATCACCGTACAGAGTGCATTTAAACTCCACCAAGGAAATAAATAACTTACACACAGACACCAGGGTGGGCATAAACAAGAACAAGACTCCAATGTATGATAATGAACACACATAGAAATACAGAAGGTGATATGATAATGACTGTTTACAATATAAACAGACACACAGGCACGTTATGCGGCCCCCGTCGCTAAGACCTTAATCGGTGCCACATAAGGGCTTTTATATCATTCAAGAGGCGCATGCACATGCAGTGACATCAAAGTCGAGGCACAGTCACAAAAATGGACAGTCAATGGAAGTACATCGACATGTGCAGTATGCAGAAGTCCTCAGTGCTCATGTCAAAATGAATGTGAGCGCAATGTTACAGATGAATCTGTGGTATCCCTTTTTACTGTCTCAGTGACCCGGTTAGTGTATCATTGTTAATGTGCCACAATGTCATTTGAAGGTGAAGTGACTTACGTAGAGAAACATAATTGTTTTCACAAACCTTCCAGGAGAGCACATAATAATTGTGACAGAATTTCGCAGAACTTATGAAAACTTTCATAACCTGTCAGTCGGTGCATGTGGTTGCTAGTCGAATTAATGCCCCTTGTGACGTCACGTCTCGTCCTCTTTCGTGACATCACACCTACAGTCCCTAGTAGGCCCATATATGGAGATCCCTGATGCATTCCACAGCAAATACTCTCTGACCCACATTCAGGATTAGGCCTACCACTGTAGAACACTGTAGTACACATGAATCTCCATATTGGAGCGAATCCACATCTGACCACACTGACACCAGACTAATAGTTTAACTCGTGCTTCTCAATGATGCAATATTAAGGATCTGCATTCTTTCAGGCCTGAAAGTATAAATTATTATACTTATTACATTAAACCATAAACTATCCAGTACTGGCTGGGTGTCATTGCAGTAATGTACCACCAGATGGCCAAGGATGTGTGATAGCAAAAATATGTTATTGAATATTGTCACAGCCCTTGAGACATTAACCACTTAATCCTCTTTAAAATATATGTCTGCATTTGTATTTGCACTATGTATAATACTTCTGTTGCTAACTTCTTCATCCTTCTTCTGCAGTAATGTTCTGTATCTCTGGTTGCTACTTTATTCTTCCATTTATATACTGTATTGCATACTGTATTAGGTTTTCTTAAATGCTCCAAATACTTTATGACTCATTTCTACATAACTTACATGTATTATAATACATTTTATTTAACATTTACTGTATATCATACGATATTATTGGACATTGATAGTCGGTGGTTCTTTATTTACGTTGTAAGTAAAAGTAACAATACTTCAATGTCGAAATACTCTGTTGCGAGTGAAAGTCCAGAGTTGAGTCAAAGTAAAGAAAGAGTATAGAGCTTGTAGATCGAGTAGTTAACATATGTTTTGTAATATATCAATGTATATACATACCAGCCTGAGCATGACAAATCTCTATTCTGGAAAAAACGTACACATGAACCAGCACACACACATGACTTACTGTGTTCATCATACTATATAGAACAGATTTACAGACAGCTTAGTTGGTAACGGATCATTAATTATATTTTAACATGTCCATGTCTGATTTGGCATGCAGGAAGGCAAAAAACAACGTCTACTCAAAACAAACAAGACACGGAAAGTACAATTTAGGCATTTGGCAGATACTCTTAATCCAGAGCGACTTGCGTTAAGGAATGAACAAAAGAAAAAGCATGGCAATACATGTACAGTACTACATATACATACAGATTAGTTCATGTGAATCCTACATAAGAACATTATGCTAAGAACATAACAGTAAAGAATTTAAATTTATATATATATATATGCTCATTAAATGGTCTATACAAGTCGTATATACAAAATGCTATCTAAGGTACATAAGTTGAGACTCACATATACGCAAAGTAAAAGTATAGAAAATGATCATACGATGGGATAAGCTGTACAAACGAGAACATCTTCATGTGTGGAAACACTTGTTTGTGTGTGCCATTTCAAGGCCGGTGGTTGACTGACTGACTGCGTGCGTACGTACATGAACGCTTACCTCATCGAGGACAGTAATAAAACCGTGAGAGCAGCTAAGCGGGGTGAAATGATATTTCAGCAATAACATAAAGCCAACACTCGCAGGCAAGGAAAAATCTCCTGGCAATTTCAGGCAGCCGAGGCCTGTGGGAGAAGTGTTGAAAAGCAAGACTATGACCTCTGACCCTGCTACTGCACACGCACGCACACACATACACACACATACGCACGCATGCACGACGGGACAGCTGTGGAACGCCTCGGCCGGTTTAAAGTGTTAATAGCGGAGCAGAGTTTGTGCCTGCGCTGACAGAGTTCTCACTCACACACACACACGCACACATGCCCACTTGCACACACAACTGTACTTCGGTATGATCTGATAAGAACATGTCCCGTCTTTGCAGCTAATCTTAACTGTGATGAGGTTACATACAGGCCTGCGGTTTGTCATACAGAAATACATACGTTTAGGGATAAGCTCATGATATATGCCAGAGCTCCACCCACTGGGTATATTAAAGCCTCCTAAAGCTGCAGAAATAGGAGATGGTTCCGACAGCCTTCTCCTGCGAAATGCCTTTTGCTAGGAGACTCCAGTGGTTGCCGTTGAGTTTGTATGCGTAATATTCACCGTCTTGGTGTTGTTATACGCTATGTGCTACGTTCTCGTATGAAACGGGGTAACTCCATTGCATCATGCCTACGGGTGACTGGGGGGGGTATGATAATTTGGGGACTCATTGAGGAGCAGTGTGTTGGCATCTCCCTTTTAGCACGCTGAAAGGGATCGGTGTCCGGCGAGCCCATAAATCCAGACTTAGCCCCTCGGCCACTCGGACTCTACACCAACCGCAACCTCACCCCACAGCTCACTACTTCACACCTCCACCCCTGACCCCCCCGCCCATCCATCTCTCCCATGAGAGGCCCAGGGGACTCCCTCATCCACCCGACTACTCCTCCGACTGTCCATCGCC
Source organism: Benthosema pterotum (assembly GCA_039105355.1). Classification (NCBI taxonomy): domain Eukaryota; kingdom Metazoa; phylum Chordata; class Actinopteri; order Myctophiformes; family Myctophidae; genus Benthosema; species Benthosema pterotum. Next base: position 36,442,969 of record CM076981.1, read on the forward strand.
GGCCAGCTCCTGTCACTCTCTACCTAAAGCCGGTCGGTATTCAGGGCTCCCTGCTCCAGTTGCGTGGCACCAGATTTTATTCTGGTCCAAAATGCAATGAGTCAGGATTGCCCCTGGTTACGGTTTAAACAGATAAGAAACAGATCGACTGCATAATGCATAGTGTCTAAAGTCTAATTTAGGACCCTGGCGTATCAAATTCATCCTCGCCAACTCTGTGTGAAGTTGACCTTGCTCAGACACGGCCACAACCCAAGAACACATTTATGCCCATTTACTATAATATAGAGGGACACTACAAAGAATAGTCAGTAACCCGATAAAGAAACCAAAAGAAACCAACAAACAAAAAAAAAAACTCAGTTCCGGAAATAAGCAGTCATGGTCTTTTTCATTGATTCGTTTCACTTTAATGAAGTGGCAGAGGCCAATTCTTTTATTAAACTCGTTCCTCAAGTTTCACTGCATGTCTAAGACTGTCCTCTCTGCCCCTGCCCCATTTACTGTATTACTGTATCTTTCATTCTTCCATGATTTTATCCCTATTGTTTTTATCCCTATTCCATATAGTTCCTGTAGCTGTCCCTGTAGCTGCATGGGGACGGTGTTGACTTCCGACTTTAAAATGTTCATAATATTTGTTTTGATGTATTGTTGTGTTGTGCTTTTTGCTTTGGCAATGTAAACATATGTTTTCTCTTTGAAATGAGTGTTGACAACCACATGTCTGCTCACCTGACAGTGAGGACTGAGAGTTACACACCAGGAAGAGGTGATGCATGCGTAGAGGCTCTGCCTCTGAGTTGCACTCCATGCTGAACAGGTGCCCTGGCACCTGACCAACCTCTGGAGTCACTAGTGCAGCAACGGAGATGGTCCTCCCCTGCTGGCTTCCTATCCGAGAACACGCAATTGTTTTTGTTGTAGTGCCCGGCCAAGCCGGTGGCTGAGTTGGCGGTACTTTGACCTTGTGGTCCGAAGGCGAGTGCTCTACTGACTGAGCTACCCAGACAGGGTGGAAGAATCAAACACTGGTAGCTAATGTAGTTGGCCAAATATAATCACACCCTTAAAACCCCCTCCATTAAATTAACCCATATGCTTCTCTATGACCTCTTTCACACCTACCTAAATTGCAGTCCGAAGAGTGGTCCAAAGAGTGGCTGTGATAGTATGTAATTATCTTCAACCAAGCCCAGTTTGATTCCTGCATTTCTTTTGATGTGTTAAAGCTGATTGACCAACAAAGAAATGGTTTAACTACTTAAACTGCTATTATAGCAAGTATGTGCCTAGTATGAATGACGAATGCCTAGTATGAAGACTAGAGTTCATGTATGGTATGACATTATTCTGGCCACCTTATAAAACAAAAAACAACAACCAACATTAATACGGTGTATAAGACAAAAAGGAACTCAGGGAAAGATCGAAAATATCTTCAATGTCTGTTCAAAAGAGAGAATGTACAGCAAATGCACGCAAGCAATAAAAAAAAACTCTTTAGGAATCCTGTGGTAAGTTGCTAATAGGAGTGAAGGGAAGCCCAGCAGACAAACGCTTTGCAATGCTCCCCATGGGACCGTTGTGTAACAGGTGCACCCCAATGAGATCATTGTACATGTGCATACAGTACAAGGGGTAGAGTGTGTGTAGTCTACTCACACGGTATGTGTGGAAATCATTCCCTGGTCATTACTGTGTAAGGGATTATTCTTGGGGAAATTATGTTAAGTAATGCAATACATGAACTAATGTTATATTAAATGGAACAGAGTAGCTTCATAAAAATCAATAATTGTTATGAAATGCTATTTTAGCAGCCTATATGCTTTCCAATATGGCCATGGCAGCCGTGGCACACAATCATAATCAAATACAGTTTTAATGAAAGTGTGAATAGTAGACATTCTGTCATTTTATTACATATTAGAAACTTTTAAATATAAAATAGAGCATTTCTTATGACAGTGTCATATATGATTCATATTAACCATTTGTAAAAGGGAGGTGTTATTGTTATTCATTAAATTACATATTACATAGTGGATGTAAAACTGGTGATTAGTCATATATTCTAGATCACGTTCCTTGAGATTTGTGGGAAAATGTAAGAAAGCTGGTTCACACAGTTCTGCAGACATGTTGTACACCATTGTGCATGTGCATGCACACGCACATGCGTGTGGGCATGTGTGTGAGCATGTATGACGTACACCTGCGCGTGCGTACACACACACACACACATGCACACACACACACACACGCAAACACAGACAAATGCACCACATACTGTATAAGGCACATACACAACAAGCACGTGCATGCAGACAAACACTGCAGTACTGATCCATGAATGAACAGATGTATAGTGCGCACATACAGACGCACACACATCATTGTTCAGACTTGTGTAATTGCTGCCAAAACAGTAGAGAGGGGGATTGAAATAAAAACCATTAGAGGGGTTTGGGAGATAGAAGTGGGGGAGGGGCGAGAGGCAAGGAAGGACACAGGGTGGGGGTGAATTTGGCCCCGACAGGCCCCTTACCGCCACAGCTGTTCTGATAGAAATAGACAAGACTGTAATCGAGCCCGAGGAGGAAAGAGTTGCAATCACTGTCCTTGGGACTGAATCCGTGGATGAATGGTCTCTCTCTCACTCTCTCTCTCTCTCCCCCTCTCTGTTGCCAAATAGTTGAGACATTGCTTTAGTGGTCGGAGATCCTGTATCACAGAGTATGTTGTGTAGCTAGGCCACATTACGTCTAATAACCTGCTGATCAAACGCTTTTCACAAACAACAAATTGTTATTAAGTCAGGGGGGGTTTACAGCTACTGGCTGCTAAATGAGCCTGCAAATACTAGCTCTCAAATTAATGTCAGAGAGCAGGCAAAAATAAAGTCGAAATAAATGTTGACTGACGACTGACGCCCGGAATTGTACGAATGTGGGGTGAATAAACTGGTCAGAATAAAACCTAGTTTGAGCTAGAAAGAAATCCATGATGCCTTAATACGTTTTCAAGCACAGCTACAGTATGTCTATATTAATATACTTTTTAAAGTCAAGTGGACACTGTCTGCCACCCACCTTACTTGAGTTAAAAATATATAGGCCTATATCTTTAACACACCACAACTATAACAGTGAATAGTGAAAAATATAACTAATTATTGTGCTCTGTGTGATCGGTCCTTTATTCCAGCCTGAGAAAAGTCACTACACGGCTAAGATAATGAGATTTTATTGTATATCCCATGTTTATCCTATGCATGTTTATGTTTATCCTATGCAGAAGGCAGATCCATCTGCATCTGACATGTAAACCCTGGAATAATGCCGTTTAGGAGTATAGCACTAGCTACCGTCATTACACACATTGACATAGTTGATTTATTAGCCACTGGGATGTTTGAAGCAGTTTGAAGCAATGATACTTCAAAAAATCAATTAAAATGATCACAAGAAAACCTTGTCTGTCCCTTTAAGATCCAGACAGACAGATGGACAGACAGATGGACAGACAGACAGACAGACAGACAGACAGACAGACAGACAGACAGACAAAGAGAGATCCTAATAATGTACTTTGAAAGTACAAACGTAAACGCAACAATCCATCCAAGGCATGTGCTGATTGAACCGCTATGCACTGCTTGTCTGCTTATCATCAGAGGCTTAACTGGGCATCTTGCAGGCAAGATAATGTGTTTGGCAGTCTGATACATTTTCCTTTCATTTATGTTTTGATGGCTAAGAAAATTGTGCTGCAATTTGAATGCTATTGTAGAATTAAAATAATAATTAAAATTTACTGTATATAACAGATCCTCTTTCCAGAGCAATTTACAAACTGCAAGATTTAGTAAGGATCATGAAACCAAGTGCTACAACATAACTAGGACAGCATAAAGGTAAAGCAGACGTCAAATTTGCCATAATAAGTACCGTTATCTTAATATCTTAATAACGTCTAATGTTAGAGAAATAAATGGATGTCAGTCAACACGTGGCTTGGTTAGAAAGGGACAAATGGGCAGTGGCCAAAATATGATCACAGGTTCAATGTCGATAATAGCTAGCAGGTATATTATTTCCTGTACTCCCAATTCTGATTCCATATCATATACAAGGTAGTATGATACTGGACCAAGAATCCTAGTCTTAGACTAGGCATCTGGTAATCCATCCTGAAACAATAGCTCTCAGATTCATTCATACATATTTATTTTAAAAGCAAAAAAATGATCTCAAAATAACTAACTTACAATTGTGATGCTAGTTCGTGACTTCTTCAAAATGAGTTCTGAGGCATAGAGGCTACTCACAACCACTAGATTCTTAACTAGTGCTAAAATCTTTTAAAATCAAATCAGGTCCCTGCGATCAGAAATAATGGCTCACTCACCCTTGCAGCTATCCACACCTGCCCACAATACCACTGCAGTCCCATCTTTCTGAATGGAAAAGTTGCTTAACCATTTACGCCCATCACCCAATTCTCCTTATCCACTTCTATCTCTCTCTCTCTCACACACACACACACGCACACACTTTACTACACTCCATTCCCCTCTTCTTCCTCTCGTTCACCTCTTTACCCCCTGCTTCTCCTCCTCCTCCGCATAGGAAGTCTGGCCTTCCTGCAAACAAGTACCGGACCGTGGAAAGGGACAAGGACGTGGGGTGGGGGGGCAGGTACGAGGCGGGTAGTGGGGTTGAAGGGGGAAGTAGAGGATGTTTTTGTCATTTTTCTGGCCCCCGTGGCTGCTGTGGGTCCCGTTGTAGTCCATCCTGAGGAAATGGGGCTAACGTCACTCTGGCCCAGGCCTTGGGCCCACACCACACGTGCTACCTGGCAGGCCCTGTGCGATGCAGACAACAGCACCCTATAGAGAGACAGAGACAAAAAGAAAGACAGAGAGAAATACACAAAGATAAATCACACAAATTAAAAGAGTGTACAGTGTACACCGGCATGTGTATGTGCTATAGGTGTAAAGGACAGTTTGTGAAACTTGAGGAACGACGAGTTCCAAGAACTGTTCAAAGATAAGGTCATCAATTCCTATGTATGGGTCACAGTGTTATTTACTACATTGTATTTCATTGTATAACAGCGCTTACTTTGTATCTCAACATTTCACTCAACTTTGCCAAGTAGCCATCATCAATACAGAGCAGGTGGCTGCTAGACGGACCAAAGGGCTTTGTAAAGCATCGTAAGAATGCATTATCACGAGTATTATGAAGCGAGGCATGAATACAGTTACCTTCATGCTGTTAATCGGCCTGTGGTAAGCAGGGTGGCACATTTACACATTTGTCAAATGGCTGCCGCCTCATGTTGACATGGAGCTCTTTGTGAATGCTTCTTTGCAGCTTGTGAGAATGGAGTGACACCTTCATAGTGGAGATAGACGGAGCAGTGTGGAAGTTGGCCTAAAACGGACGCGGGAATAACAGGATGTTTACGGCCTGCAAGTGACGCTGCCAGGGTCACAGAGAAGAGCCATACAATCACAGGCAAGCAGTCGACCTGTGGCTGGCAGAGTGAGTCCTTCTGGCCAACCTAAATATAACATGTATTTGTTCATCCATGTGCAGAATCAAAAATCTAAATGGCATGTCTCATGATGGCAACAAGACCATTTCATGCCGTATACCAAACAAGGCATTTCCAGCTATTTTGAATAAAGGATATACAGTTATTCCACATACAGGTATATCATAACTGTGTCTGGTGTTGCTGAGGTCTGTGAGCAAGAAACTGGGAGTAGTGATGGATTGTGATGGATGGTATGGTACATTCATTATGGTTTTACTAACGTCTTGAGGACCTTTAGCCATTGTTACATACAGTATTAAAACATGGTAGATGCACATTTTAATAGAAACCAGACTGTCTACCAAAACTACACATATAATAATATACTGTATTTACAGTATGTCCACACAAAGAAAAACGCATACAAGAACATGAATAATTCGGTTGAAGCAAAGGTACATCCACATAATAAAGGAATATGTCCTCAGTCATGGTATAACAAGCATGTCATCATGTCACCTAGCATTCCATGGACACAAGGAGTAGGCAGGCACAAACACACACACACGCACACACACACACACACACACACACACACACACACACACACACACACACACACACACACACACACACACACACACACACACACACACACACACACACACCAAGAAGTGGTTTTGCGTTGTCAGCTGCAGCTGACAGGTCACACAGAAGGACACTGGTGGTTTCTGACACCAGCAGGTAGAGTTCTATGTAGCATCATAACAACATAGCTCTTTTCTTTTGCTCATCAATCAGTCCGGCGCCACACAATCCAGCCTGCTACAACAAGGAGCAGACCATCCTCTTTCACCATGGCTATCACTGACTTCCTGGCTGCCACTGATATCGCCACAGCTATCAACGCATGTAAAGGTAAAAGCTGGTTTTCAGGTTTTAGCTCAAGAACTCAAAACAGACAAATTAGAAATGTGCCCGGGACCATATCTAGCCCCGCACCAAGCCGTGCTCTAAATCGCTGCCTTTCATAGTGGGGTCTGGGACCCCAGGGGTCCTTTAGGAGCTTCCAGAGTCGCCAGCTAAATTATTGAAATTTTTGATTGATTGATTGATTGATTGATTGATTGATTGATTGATTGATTGATTGATTGATTGATTGATTGATTGATTGATTGATAAATAGGTTTGTGTTTAGCAGTATCACAATGAAACAATTTCAGCTATTTACCATTAGTGTCAATTATTAGTGTCAATTATTTGGAAGCCCATTCGCAGTATTCTAATGGGCCCCGGCCCAGATGTTGAGAACCACTGTATTAAAATATTTGTTTTGTCCTACCATGGCCTGAGGCCAATTTGTGTAAATGTTCAAAGGTGTGTTTTGTTTTCATGATCATTCATCGGTTTTCATTTATTTCACTGGTTTGACTCCCAGCGAAAGACTCCTTTAGCCCAAAGATGTTTTTTAAAATGGTGGGACTGTCCAAGAAGACTCCAACAGAGATCGAGAAAGTGTTTAAGATCCTGGACCAGGACAAGAGTGGCTTCATAGAACAAGATGAGCTAAGGTTGAGTCTCACCTCACACATGCATATAAACGTTATATAAACTTGTCTTCAAGAAACAGTGGTTTTCAACCTTTTTCATACCAGGGCCCACGATTTATTCTGCGTTTTAGCCACAGACAACCATTTGATGTTGAGTGTAGTCTCTCAGACCCAAAACTAAGGATTTTCAAGTTTGTGTCCACAGTTTAGGAGACATAACTGGCAAAACGTTGGTCAAATTAACAATTCTTCTACATTTTCTAATTGTGTACATTCTTGAAAATTAAGTAACTCAGATGTTTAAATATAATTTAAAGAGTTACAGACCTATAAGGGTCCATTTGGTTACCAACTGTCCGTCATTTAGCCAGGGACCACCTGGAATCCTCGACCACTGGTGGTCCCCGGACCACTGGTTGACCAAGGTTTATCAAAAATATAACATTAATGAACAGTACCTACCTCATCTGAATCTATTGTAACACATCAGGTTTTATTGTTTTTTATAAACTGTTTATACCAGGGTTTTTTAACCAATAGTCCGGGCACCACCAGTGGTCTTGAGAGAGTTCCAGGTGGTCCCCAGGCTAAATGATGGAAAGTTGGTTAACCAGATGTAACTCTTGAGAATGTAAAAATGAAACCAAATGTACCCTTGCGGGTCCATTTGGTTTCATTTTCACACTCTCAAGAGTTAAAATATTCATCTGAATTAGCACTATTTAGTTAAGAAGTCTACACTGTTTTGTTTGCGAAATCCAGCCTGGAATTGTGAACAAAACCAAAGTTTAGTTTTAGGTCTTTGGGGCTAAAATGTCATCAAATGGTGGTCCGTGGCTCAAATGCTGAATAAATGGTGGTCCCTGGTGTCAAAAAGGTTGAAAACCTCTGGTTTATACCATTAATCAACCAATACTTGGTCATATTCAATATTGCTTCTCCAACTGAACTGGTACTTCTCCTCATGCAGACTATTTCTGCAGAATTTCTCAAAGGGGGCAAGACCCCTGACTGCTGCAGAAACCAGGGCATTCCTGATGGCCGGAGACTCGGATGCCGACGGAAAGATTGGCTGGGAAGGTATGGTCAAGTGTCAAACATATGCTCAGTGAGGCCTCATGGGTTGTGGGTCAGCGGTCCAGACATCTTGGCTGGTCATCCAGCCCTCCGGTGCCCCACCCCCCCCCCCCATCTCTCTCGCCTGTTTCCTGTCAGTCTACTGTCTATCCCTCGTGAAAATATATGCTGCATTTTATTTGGAAAGTGTCCATTATCCATTACACACACGGTAATTGGTAACTTTAAACTACTCCCGAGTCCCAGGACGGTTGGCTGAGCAACTGTAGTAGTAGTACAGAATTAGCATAAACTGTCTACCAGAGATTTACACTTCAGTATTTTAAGGGCCACTTGCAGGATGAGTTTACGATAGGCCTAATGATTTTACGAGAAAGATACACTGTGCCACAATCTATTGATTTGATCAACACACTGATTGCAAAAAAATGTGTGTATCTTTCTTTCCTTTTTCCTCTCTTTTGTCTTGCTTTCCTTCTTTCAGAGTTCTCTGCAATGGTGAAGTCTTCATAAGGCCTTGTGTAATCCCTGACCTGAGTTGGTGACGATGGCAAGATGGACATGATTTTTAGTATTACAGTATTGTGAAAATAGCCTATAATATTGTAGGAATGAACATGGCTGTAGATAGGATAGAAACATGTGTAAGGTAAACATACTTTGAAATAAACATTGACTGGTTTAACCTTTGCTTTTGTAAATAACAATATTATTTTAAAATCCATAAAATAAAAATATCTGTTATAGAGAGAGTGCCGTTCTCTGAACTTGATTATAGTGAGTGTTTTCCGGGTAAGGTGAACATGAGCATGAGGCCCAGTCAACAGACGATATATCTTGAGTGTCTAACGTAAACGTAGCTCATGCTCATCTCCCATCACTCATCTTCTAGAAATATTATATTCAGCATCGGGTGAGGAGCCTCGGAGCTTGGGTTTCTTCATTTTACTGCATGGGCGTGAGCTGAAACAAAGTGTTTGGCACTTTAATCATGTGCATAGTTCCATATAAAACATTATAACACTGACATGCTGAATGGGGCCATCAATTTGCATGGAAATGTTGAAGCCATGTCCAACTGTTTTGAACTGCATCCATCCAGTCCTGATATATAATTGAATATTTGTGTTCTATCAAATAAACAAAGATTAATATTATTATTGGGTATATTATATATATATATATATTTTTTTAAATATAACTTTACGCACAGACTTCCACTCAAAGAGGGGGCCTACATTAAACTGACTGGAATTGGGTTGACTTCATGCAAACTCCACATGTCAACCTACGTATGCCCCCTAGGTGCCACATACCGCAATTAGCCGGATTTGTATTACACGGGAAACGCATGGCAAACAATTTGCAGTTCTCGTGCAGCAGCCAATGGCCAGCGGCATCATATTTAGTATGCATAAAATATGCCCCGTCTCGCGTCTTCACATATGGAGCGCGCAACGCAGTACTGCCTCCGTGGGAGCGAGTAAAAATAGCACAATTCGACTACTAGACACATTTTTGTCCCAAACCGACCCTATATGGTGTAAATGACACCCTACGTCGAGGGAGCTGAGGTTGGACCACCAGGCAGCCCTGGACTATAAATTGGGGGGTGAAGGCCCACTGCTGCTCATCCTGCTCTCAAGTTGAGGTGTCTCTGCTCTCCCCCGTCGACAGGAAGGTGAGTTCAGATCTGCAGGATGGATGGAGGATCGTTCACTTGTTTTTAATTCTTTCATTCAGTGATTCTGATCGATCCATCGTCAGCTCGACATTGCAAGGACTTCTTCAGCGGATTACACTTATAGAAGAACTTGCATTTGGAACTACAACTTGTGTTACATTTTTTTCTGCTTCTTTTTGTTTTGTTTTGTTTTGAATTGCTGAAACACCTGTAGGCTAGGCCTATAAGGTCACCAAAACTGGAGGCCTAAAACTGGAGGAAATTGCCAATGGATTGATCATAATATTTCTTATTATGATTATTATTATTAAATTAATTACACATTTGCTGTAGTAAATCAGGCTATATGTGGCTTTGTTTACTACTTTCCCAGTGGGCTATGTATGCCACTTTAGGTAAAGTAGGTTTGCGGCTTGTATACACAAGGCCCCTGGTTCGCTTCCCGGCCGGCTACATTGTTACCAATAGTGTGTAGGCATAGGCCTACTATGCTTATACTGCATGTTTATTATTGTGATGAAACTGTCTCGGGCAGTGGTTTGCAACCTTTTTAGGGCCCACTATGTATTCAGCATTTGAGCCACGGACCACATTTGAGGACATTTAGCCCCCAGACCCAAAACTAAAAAAATATTTTGAGAAACAAAACAGTCAAATATAGATTAAAAAATATCATTAATCTTCTACTCTAGTTTTGTAGACTTGGGCTAATTCAGATGATGAATATTTTAACTCCTGAGAGTGTAAACATGAAACCAAATGACCCGCAAGGGTCCATTTGGTTTCATGTTACGCTCTCAAAGAGTTACATCTGGTTAACCCCAACTGTCCATCATTTACCCTGGGGACCACGTGGAACTTTCTCAAGGACCAAATAAAATATGCCTACAAGCAGGGCAATTATGTTAAAGAGTTAAGGACTCTTAATAATAATGGATAATTAATGGATATACAGGTAATTCGACCACCTTAATTGGACACGTAGGCACCTTGATGTAAAATTGCCTTATATATCATATATATATAATATTTTACCTAAAACACAAAAGAGACAATCGCAGTCAGTTGAAGATGCCCTAGATTGGTGATCACTTGATTATTACCATAGCATAGCACATAGCCTATTCATTAGGACTATTATGTGTGGAGAACTTGTTGTCAAACCTTGGGTAGGGTAATGAATCAATAAATTCATAATAATAATTAATAATAACTTTGCAAAACGTGATTGATTGACTGCAACATTAGCTGTAATGAAGAGAAGTTATTGCTTGTGCTAGTAGGCAATGTTTTCCCTTCTCATCTTTTCTTCTTCATTCATAGTAGCCTATAGGTTTGTAGCATACATGGCCTAATCTACTTTACCTTCTTTAGCCTGTAAACCACACATAATGACTGTTTTGTTTTGTTGTTCCACAGAAAAATCAACAGAAATGGCATTCGCTGGTATCCTGGAAGCAGCTGATATTGCTGCAGCAGTCGCCGCATGCGCAGGTAGGCCTAAGTAAAATGATTAGGCCTGCCTAGATACAATATGTTGGCTACTTATTTTGATGCTACATTGTGACTACCTAATATATTTTTTTAAATGCAGGACGTTTAGGCTATACTTGTGTGTAGGCTAGTTTGCTGTGGGAGTAAGCCTTCTTCTAGGCGAGTAGTCTAAAAGATCGGAAGTAGCCTACTTCTTCACCCCTATAGCCCTAATCTCACCATTATTATTCTTATACATTATATATTACATCATCATCCATTCACTGTCACTAGTAGGTAGGAAGAATATTAGTTTCCATTTCCAAGGCCATAATTATAATTAAAATGAATGCAGTTGTGGAAAATTTGAATTATCGTTACATATTCGCAGAGCACAGAAGTTTTTCCACTTCCTCTCTACCTGCATGAAAATCTCTATCTTCATTCTCTTGTTTATGTTGTTCTCTCTCCTTCACCAACAGCTGCCGACAGCTTTGACTACAAGTCGTTCTTTGCCAAGATTGGTCTGCACACAAAGTCTGATGATCTGATCACAAAGGCCTTCTATGTCATTGACCAGGACAAGAGTGGCTTCATTGAGGAGGATGAGCTCAAGTAAGCATCACAAACTTACATTTTAATATTATATTGTCCAATTTAAACTTAATGAATAGCCTATTTGGGATTGTATCTCTTGGAAATATACTTTTTACTCACATTCTTACCTTATTTAGTTAAAATGAGTTTACCTTACCTAAACACAACCGCAAGTATGTTTGAGCAGCGCAGTTCGAGTGGTAGTCCGACCATTGTTTTTGCAAGTTGGACTGTTGGTGTATCTAATCTTAGTTTGCATCGCACTGTACTATTTCATTAACTTCAGTGCTGCAGCACCCTGATCCTCTGGTTAATTCTCACTGAAAAATACTACAACAGACAGACTAGAAACATTTGATTTATGCAATGGCTGCAACACACAGTTTGTTGCATTGTTTTGGTTGCGTCTAATGAATTCAAGTCTTCAAAACGATTAAACGCCCAGTCAAGGTGTTAGGGGTGGAAATCACTGCATTTACTTTCATTACTGTAACTGAGTAGGATTTTCATGTATTCATAAACTATATGCACTTGCTCCCTTTTGACCTATGTGGCTTGTTTGTCCCTAGGCTGTTCCTGCAGAACTTTGATGCTGGTGCCAGGGCACTCACGGACGCTGAGACCAAGGCCTTCCTGAAAGCCGGAGACACCGATGGCGATGGTGCTTTCGGAGTTGATGGTAACCAGTCATTATATTTTCTTGATAGTATAGTGACTTGGCGATCTATCTCCAGTGACCTGTAACCAAAGGTTTAAAGATAAGTTGTATTTTCAAGAGTTTTCCACTCAGTTTTCCAGTAAACGACCAAAACAATCTGACAGGCTAAGCATAAGGTATTACATAACCAAGAGGAGGCATTTATTTAGCATGCCTGGCCACTACAATTGTGGTCCCTGCTGGTGATAAAATGCAATAGCATTCCATTGTATAAATTCAATTGCATATTTTGTAATATCCTGTATGTATGTATATACAGTATATATATATATACGATTTGCTCACTGCATACGAAATCAAGGAGAACTCCTAAGAATTACCACATTTTACCTGTATATGCTCTTAAAGTCATTCTCTCAGAATATTTTCTAACCTTAACTATCTTGTCCTATTCATCTCCACAGAGTTCAAAGCACTTGTCAAGGGATAAATTATCTATGAAACCAGCACTGAGGATGCCATGACTATGCCTGTATCTTTTTTATATTCATTTTATTTATGAATGTACTGTAACTCCCCTATGACCCAAAACCGTGTTTACACTCCCATGTTTTTTATAAATATGTTTTGTTCTCTCGTTCAGAGAAATTAGCACCACCACTCATTTGCACTTTTCTGAAAGTGGAATAAACTCACATTTTGGGTTAAAAGAAAAACGCAATGTCTTGTGTTCAATATTGCTTTTAGGCGGGGGGAAGGGGTTGTTTCATCTCTGCGATGTGCATACATCTTGGTATGAAGCAGGATTCTTTGGATCCAACCATGGCAGCCTCCATACCATAGCTTACTTTACACCTATTATACATCTTTGACGATGTGATTGAAAGTGAAAGAGGATATGCTTTGGCATAGCCCGGTGGTGCAGGCCGCTAGATAAATGGTCAGCATTGGCAGAGACAGGTGGTTCAGTGAGAACAGCATTAGGGGCAACTTGCTTTCTGGATGTGCTTCAAAAAGTTGTGATTTGAGCACAACTTGCGACTGCATAGTCTGAGGCAATACAGTATGTTCCACAGGAATAGAGCCAGCATTCGGATAGGATTACTTTAGTCCCCAATTACCTGGTCAGCACAGCACATTGATTAAAGTTTTTTGAGAGTGGTAATGATAGGTAAGGCACACAGAATATGAGGCACATTTTTGTTCATATCAGTGAAAACTGAAAAAAAAAATAAATAAATAAAATAAAATAACAGTAGATGGAGATTTTATATTCAGAAAAGTGTTAATTCTAAAACAAATCTCACTCCACATTATGTGTTGAGTGAAAAGGTTTTAACATAATATAAACAATTTAGCCCATTATAAAATTAACATTTAAAGCACACCACAGTGACGACAAAGCTTTCTGTCTGAAGAAACCCTGTATAGAGCTTTACTTTATATTTGTCAACCATATCTAAGACAGTACATTTGTAATATAACCCTGATATTTAATCAGGGCAGGAATAGTGACTGTATCATAACCCAGTCGTTCAGGGTGAGGGACCTTATTTGACCACCCAGAGGACTGATGTTCTAGTTTTGTATGGCTTTGACAGAGTGGCTTAAAAAAAGAGAATAGAATGAATCAAAAAATAAACAAACAAAAAGCATAAGCATACTTATGTACAGCTCGGGGGAGGTAGCCTATACACAAACACGCAATTCATAAACATGACATGTCATGACATGTGACATGTCCGGTCAAGGCCGGATACAGTACTGTAGAAGAGAAGGTTTTTGTTGTTAGAATATAGAATAATGTATTGATCAATCTATTACAGAATCATACTCTTGTACAGTAGGTACAGAGTGAGTGAAGATTATTATCTATAGGCTATAAGCCTATACATATTTGTAAATGTAGATAATAGACAGGTGACTGATGTAATTCCTAGTACAAACACTTGTGCTTGTGTGTGTTATAGCCTATAGACACTTCTCTTTCATGACGCCTACACAAGATCTTGAGTGACAACAGCCTATGTAAATATAAACTTTCTAAAAATAGCGTCCTAAATACCTCCAAAGCCGTAACGAGAAAAATAGCCTACATGAGTGTAAGAGAGTAGGAATAAAAAGTAACTGGAAGTCTTCAAGGCTTCTACTCATGAAAGTGCAGATTGAAATCAAATGCTAAACTTTCATTTTACAATGTAGGCGTTTTTTTTTCCTACCATGCCAAGTGCCATAGTTTGATCAATTCATATCAGATCATAATTTGATTCAACTCAATTTAATGGAATTTTGTGACAATTTTGTGGACCGGTAGATAGCTTTTAAGTTACACACACAGCCTATGTCCCACTGAAATCAAATCTGTCATTTTGTGAAATTCTGTGGTTCTGTGGTTCCACATTATCGATGTCTTTTTTGAAGAATGAAACAATAGGACTACAATACTGTAGGCAACAATATTGCCTCCAATAATGATGTGACTGAGTTATGCTTATAAAGTTATGGTTATAAAATACTTTAACCACTGTCATTTCATTTTGCACTGTGCACCTGACAAACCATGTATCAAAAAAGGTTCCCAAAGCATTTACAGTATCAGACATGCTATTCCATATTTTTTGTGAAGTTTTGGTGGTTTTTCATTCCTACAATAATATATTAGCTCGTCCCTGTGACTTGAGTTATCCTTTTCAAATCATGGTGGCAATTCAACTGGTAATGCCAGTAACATTGCAGGCATTTTACACATGCCAATGTGCATGCCAATATGTAAGTTAATTCTAACCAACACATCCGGTTCACAGAGAGTGCGCATCATTAATCAGTCATAACTGGAAAAACACACTTGTTGTACAGTATGTGTTGCTGTATAAGCTAGCTATACAATTACAATCCAGATTCCTAATGCTCAATGTACCAAAATGAAATACATATCCTTAACTGATAAAACGTAATATTAATAGGCTACTAGTAGTAGCCAACATTAACTAATGTGGTTGAATTCAAGAAATACAGTTCAGTACCTCTCTTTTCCATCCGTGATGCTGTTGCTATGTGCTATTTAATATGGTCCAGAAATCCAGGATCAGAGCATAGCATATATATCACTCAAATCGGCAGCGTATATTATTAGACAGATGCAATATCAACTTCTTTTGCATAGGCCCATGCGTACCATTTAAGCTTCTTCATTTATGTACATATAAATAGAACGGCTCTGACCACTGGCCACATTTTCACCCACTCCAATGCGTGTCTATTACATATGCCTCATATTTCGGGTGAGAGAAGGTATATAAGCTTGTGGGGATATCCAGGGGGGTTACTGCAGTTGCCAGCTTCATCTGAGTGATTCAACATCAATCTTAGTGCTTGAGGTGAGTTCCACAGAAAAGAAGCAAATCTTTCAGCAAGTCGGCAAATTGAACTCAATGAGCTTCCTGCACTTTGTACTGGAACAGGAAAAGGACTGCAGGGGATAATCCTAAACAACAAAAAGCAAGTTTATCTTTGGACTAACCAAGGAATTAAATGGATGAATTTCCCTACCTAACCTGCACTGCTAAGGATATTTAATCTTTTGGCTTGGAGGTCCTGAGTTGGGAAAAGTGGACTACCTTTTGTGTTCCTTTGAATCAAACTTCATTCCACTTTGTGTGCGATTCAACTCAAAAGAATACTGGCATAGGGGCTACAATATTCATTGCGTGGCTTTATCAAGAGATTCAGTCTTATAATGCCCTGTCAATTACCTGCTTTACTACAATAGATTTAGATGCCTGTTTAGTTTTTTAGATGTCAGATATAGTGCATAGTTGTACAATTCTTCAACACTGCAATACGCTCTTATAGTTATGTGATGCTTCCTCACTTCTTTGAGCTTAAATGATGTTTTATCTGCTTTCCTACCCTCAGATAAAAATGGCTCTCGCCGCCGTTCTCGCAGAAGCTGACATCACTGCAGCCCTTGCTGCCTGCCAAGGTAAAAAAAAAATGAAAATGCCAGGTATACAGAAGACTGAGAGATCACACCGAATGCATACAGATGGAGAAATCAATATGCACGTGTATGACTGCAGTCATGCTATAGGTTATAATCTAGTCAGATCAATTGCATTTGTAGGATCACATACTGTTAGGAGACTTAAGTGCCAGCCATTGTGGCACTACAATGCCAGATTTTCAAAAAATATGAATAATTACTTTGGGAAGGGCAAGGGCGGTTTGAATAAAAATAGATAAAATCACACACTGTCGGCCTACCTTGATCATGTCAAGATTTTAATATTTGATTTGAAGATTAATCCTCATCCTATCCATGTCTGTCTGTCGGTTTGTCTCTCTCTTTGTCTCTCTGTCTCTATGTCTCTCTCTCTGTCTCTATATCTCCGTCTCTCTCCTGCCTCAGCTCCCGATACCTTCAAGCACAAGGAGTTTTTTGCCAAGGTTGGCATGGCAGCCAAGTCTGCAGATGATATTAAGAAGGCCTTTATCATCATTGACCAGGACAAAAGCGGCTTCATTGAGGAGGAGGAACTAAAGTAGGCAAAACTCAGACTTAGACTGACTCAGATTCACACACGCACAGAAGAGGGAAACAGTTCACCAAGGACTTCAATGGCACCCAGATCATATTTCTGTTTTTGGGCCACAGTTAATCTAGCGTGATGTCCATGCCTGGAGGAATCTGAAAAACTCGGCACTTGCGGTTCTCCAAAGGAGTAACTCTATGCCAACATTTCCCTTGAGTCTCATGTTAAAGGCTGGAATTGAATAGAATATTATCTTTCATGTCATGAAACGTCATGACCTGCCAGAGCAGTCAGCAGTCTAGCAAGTGTTAAGTACCTTTTATTTATAAGCACCTTTCAAAGAGTTGCTGCAAAAAGCTGTACAACAGTGAGCAACAATATAAACTATATAACTACAAAGTTAAAACAGTGCCATGCCATTAGTCCGAAGGTTCATTGTTCCGAAAATACTAATCCTAAACATAACCTCAAGCATGGGAGCAGAAGCAGAGCAGATTCGGAACAATGAACCTTTGTAACTCTGGGTAGTCCAAGTTAAGCCAGGCACACAGACGCAAAGACAATGAAAAATAAAGCAAAAACAAAAACATTGACATGCAGAAAAGGGACAGATAACTAGTCTATACTGATCGTCTCTCCAATGAACTATGGAAAATATCACAATAAATATGCTGAGGTCTATCATGCGACATTTCCTGATATTCATTTTGTTCGTTCTCTCTAGACTCTTCCTGCAGAACTTCTCTGCAGGGGCCAGGGCTCTGACTGACGCTGAGACCAAGACATTCTTGGCGGCCGGAGATGCCGATGGTGATGGCATGATCGGAGAAGATGGTGAGTTTTTATTTAAATTAAGAATAGCCTGGCTATACCAAGGATCAGGGATGAGATAGATTTGACTTAAGTTTGAGGTCCTATACTTGATGGTAAACTGTGGCTGAATATAGATATATAGGCTATCATTATTATTTCTTTTTAATACAATACCGTTCGATACAATATTATACAATACACCACCTTAACATAGCTAACTTGAGCAGTTTAGAAAAAGCCTTGGATTAATCTTTTATCTTGCTTTTTTCTTACAGAGTTTGCTGCACTAGTCAAGGCATAAATGACATACAGTGACCAAGACCTCACCTACCTACAGTAAAAAAAGACTTCAAGTCCCTTTCATCTCTCCCTTTGACTTCTCACTCCATACTTTTATACACAAATGGATGATCTTTAAACCTTGAATGCCAGCAAACGGACAAACAACTCTGCGTCTGTCCTCACCGCCACTCCCTCTGTCGATCGTGTCCCTCTCCATGATGAATGTGCCTGACTGAAATGTGTGGCTGACTTCTCTTTCTCTCTGGTCTTAGTTCTATTGTGTTCGTTTTGTTTTACTGTTTGATCAGTGGTCATGATGATGATGATGATTATGATGATGCACTGTGACGGACAACAGACAGACGATGTGAGTGGAATAAAGATTATTTTTCAATAAGATACATTTGATCTTTGTCCTGGTGAGACATGAACTATTGTATAAGGTTTTCAGATCATGGTTATTATTCATATATTAATGTTTCCGCTGGTCCAGATAGCAATTATTGATACAAATTTAATAATCAGACTTTGTAGCTCCAGTAATACACACAAATATAGGTTCATCATTGTATATTTTTTTTTTCCTTTAAGGGTAATTTAGAGGAATACAGGTAATGCCTATTTGTTTCCAGGAGTAATGTTGCCCCTGCATTGGCACAAAAGAACCACAAGGTGGTGTTCCTAACCTAATAACTATAACAGTCCTCGACAAACCAGAGTTGGAAAACATTTATATTGCCTCTATTCTTAGCAGTTGCTAGTGTCTGTATCTTCTATAACCTTGTGTGACAGGTTTATAATTCCCTTCTTGCCTTCATGTAGGGGGCGACTATAGTTCAGTACTTAGAGCAGGTTGTCCAATGATCTGTGTATGGGTTTGTAGTTTCAATCCCAGCTCTTCCTGTCTACATGTGTAAGTGTCCTTGGGCAAGACACTGAACCCCAAATGTTTTCCTGATATGCTGACTGTGCCTTGTGTGTGAATGGGTGAATGTAATGCACTGTGTAAAGTGCCAGGGATAAAGGCACTATATAAATGCAGTACCATTTACATGTACATTGTTTAGGTACTGACTGTCTTACTGAGGTATTTACAATTTTCTATAGCCCTAAACTTACTTTACTCCACTAGATCTTAGAGACAAATAATGTACTTTAATTCTCCTGCAATTATTTGAATTTTTGAATTAGTACTTACGTTGTAGATTTTGATTATTATTGCAAAACATATGAACCACTTTTGCTATTTTCAGAAGATTTGAATGCATTTTGAAAACGGTGAAATAGAACATTCTGCATGCACAATGACCTACAAGTACTCCTACTTTTGGTACTCTGTTTACTTCTTCCTACAGACTTTCTTGTTTACAACGAGGTATTAATACTTTTTAATACTTACTGTAAGTAAACCATATGAGTATACTTCTTTCACCACTGTAGGCTAGTTCGGTAGAAAATGAGATTTATTCCTCTAAAGATTTACACCCACCAATACTGCCTTCTGGATTTAATGTTGAGTAAAATATTGACTCATCAGACAACAAACCTATATCAACTTTGACAGATTCTGTGTCACCTGTATTTTATGATGACTGTCTCTGACCACTGACCAGGTGTCCTTGCCCTCTTTCATAACAGAATGGAAAGTGTGTGTGTGTGTGTGTGTGTGTGTGTGTGTGTGTGTGTGTGTGTGTGTGTGTGTGTGTGTGTGTGTGTGTGTGTGTGTGTGTGTGTGTGTGAGAGAGAGAGAGAGAGAGAGAGAGAGAGAAAGAGAGAGAGAGAGAGAGAAAGTGAATGATGTACTGGTACGTAGGCCTATGGTGGTGTGTGTTAGTCAGTTGTGATGTTTTCTTTGGAAAAAAATGTGCAGTCAATTATTATCTTTAGAAGTTATCTTATCTATAATTTAGACATTCTTAAAATGTAACATATTTCTTAACAATAACATTTAGTTTATGGTATAGAGTTGGCCTGTGAGGCAAAGGAAGGCCTATAGGCCTTACTGTGTGTTTGAGGCTGTGTAATTGACTCCTAGACAATTAAAGATTAATGGGCAAAAGAATGAGATAATCTGAACCCTCATTTTTGTTGGCTTGGTGGTTTGATCTCCATGCCCCCCCCCCCTCTCTCTCACTCACTCACACACACACACACACACACACACACACACACACACACACACACACACACACACACACACACACACACACACACACACACACACTGGTTATGATTTTTTCAGGTAACACTACAGTAGGTCCCATTATTCCCAAATTAATCATTTAAAAACAAATAGAACTAATTGCATGAATCTTTCATTCCACCCTTTGAAATAAATTATTTCTGGAAATATTTAAAGAAAGCATCAACCAAACTAGCCTATACTATAAGGCGCATAGCAACTGCAATAAGCTTGAACAGATATTCACTTTTATTTGTTTAAAAATAGGATAGGCCTATCATCTGCCAGCTGGCCAAACTGATATGGGTCATTTGAATTGAGAAGATTATTCATTGGATTGGATGATCATCTGCTTGACTTAATGTGAAAAGCAGGATCACATCAAGTCCCTACACCAAGTCAAATCCCATGACTCTAGACCAGGGTATAGGCAACCTCTTTGAGATGAAGTGGCATGTCTATTTTCTTAAAAGTCTGCATGCCATATCATACTCACTGAATGTGAGTTTGGAATGTGCAGGATGTAATTTAATTTAACTGTACTTTTTTACATGTATGTCATTGTAAAAAGAAAAATCATGTCTTTCACACGGGTGCCAACATTGGCACTCTGGGGTGCCAATGTTGGCACCCGTGCCTAAGGTTGTCTACCCCAGCGACTACTGTAGCTACACTATGCATATTTACTTAAAGTGTTTAAGCTCTGATTCTACCCATTTTCACCCTTTTTCCCCCCCAAAAAGCATGTTACCATCTTTGTTGTCGCCATCTTGTTAACATGTCCACACAACACCTCTAAGGTATATTAATGGCATAGTAAAATGTTGAAAATGGGTGGAATTCCCCTTTAACTCATATATATTTATGTAACTATTATATCAACTGGATATGAAATGACCAGCATATTTGACACTCGCAATGCAAAAAAACAAAAAAAACAAATAACCTAATAGCGACTGACTGTATAAAAAGCAATGTTTGATGGTGGGTGCATGAAAGAGGTGAGGGAAGGAGGAGGCAGATAGATCATGAGTGGTATCCTCCTCCTACAGTACCACTCAGCAGCCTACAGGGGCGGACCGTGGTGGACACAGCCACCCATACAGCGCAGGCGGAGGTACACGCGGTATAAATAGTAAAGGTTAATTGGGCAGGTAAAGGAATTCGAGAGGGAGCTCAGAATTTGATCCGCGGACAAGTAACCCAAGCATCGCTCTTTGTGCGCGAGACCGTTGCGTATATATAAGTCCTTGCCCGACCGTCATCGGTCACCATAAAGCCTTATCTTACACTGGACCTGTACAGAGGAGGGACACGACTTGGCAGCGGTGAGTTGGGAAGAGAAACTTTTACAGGTGCTGCGCGTAATGGCGTGCGTAACAGCAGGGTATACTATAGGGAAGGATGGAGATGATCGGCTCACCTTCTTGGTCGTTGGTGTGATGGAGATCTAGGAATGATACTCCTATTTCTTGCTAAAGTTTCAGGCTAAATTAGTAAATAACTGAATTCTAGGCTGACTTCTAGAAATGTATACACAAATGTGCTCTTAAAGGGGAAGTCGACGCATTTTCAACATTTTAATATGTCATTAATATACCTTAGAGATGTTGTGTGGACATGATAAAAAAAAATATTCCCCCAATTCTGTATTTCCTAAAAATGGAGGTCTGAAAAAATCATTAACATGGTGAAATACATCTGATGACAACATCAAGATGTATTTCACCATGTTATTCCTGAGAGGGTACAAATGGAACCAAATGTACATTTGTACATTTGTATACCCTCAGGATTTTTTTTGAAAATGGGTGGAATTCCCCTTTAAGGTATAAGGATGGTGCAGAGACAGGATGGATTATACATAACAAATGCATAACAATGCATAACAAACTTAGATAGACTAGTGTATTGTCATTAGATTTCCGATATTAGTTTAGCATTTATAGAGCATCATCTATTCTAATGATATGCGTCAGATCAGGATGAATCAAGCACCAAAATCCAATCTAAGCTATGTTATGGTTTAGCACACATTTGGCTGTAGAAACTGATGATGATGATGATGATGATGAACCTAGTGTCCACATGGTCAGACTGTTTTGAAAGAGACAGAGAAGAATTGAGAGGAGAGAGGAGAGAGTGAATAATTTACAATGCTCTTCTTTTTACCCTGCAGGATTAATATGTCACTCACTTCTATCCTCGGGGCTGATGCCATTGACAAAGCCATCAAGGACTGCACAGGTAGGTTAAACAGCATAGTATGTGCTATACCAATACCTCTGTAATGTGTAAAGAGAGGGAGTGAAGGAAAGGCAGAAAGGTAACATTATTCTGAGCATTGTTACATGAATGCACCCACACTCAAACACACCCACACACACACGAGGGGTGCACACACTCATAGGCTTGCATGTGCACACACACACACACACACACACACACACACACACACATGCACACGCGCACGCACACACACACACACACACACACACACACACACACACACACACACACACACACACACACACACACACACACACACGCACACGCGCGCACACACACACACACGCTGAATTGTTTATTATTGGATATAGATATATTAATATTATTGTTATTTCAGTCTTCCATTAGACTTTTAGTGATTAGTTATGAATACAATCTCTGTTAAAGATGCAGAAGAACATGGTGGTCGCAGAGTATATCTGTCATTCTTGTGTGTGATCTTAAATATTGTGCAGTGTTGCAATAACTTAGTCGTGTCATGTAAAGACAGAACCAGGAAGAGGGGAAATAAATCACCTTCCTGAATGCAGCCTTGTAGAGCTGATCTACAAGCTCACAATGCATTGCATGACATGACGATATTAATCATTACACAAAATCCTCAGTGTTAATGTGTGTGTGTGTGTGTGTGTGTGTGTGTGTGTGTGTGTGTGTGTGTGTGTGTGTGTGTGTGTGTGTGTGTGTGTGTGTGTGTGTGTGTGTGTGTGTGTGTGTGTGTGTGCGTTTCCAGCTCCAGACTCGTTCTGCCACAAGAAGTTTTTCGAGACGTGTGGATTGACCAAAAAGACCCCCGATGAGATTAAAAATGTCTTCGGTCTGCTAGATGATGATGGCAGTGGATCTTTAGAGGTGGAGGAGATTAAGTACGTATAGTTCTGTATACAGACACTCTATTTATTTATATTTATTTACACAAAGTGACAATGATTTGACGAAAACAATGTGCGCAGGCAATAACAAATAAATTCCTTGCACTCGCTGAGACTAAATAAGCCACGAGACCTGGTGATGGCTATTTCTGATTACTGTTCTGTGATTTGAATTGCTTCTTGTTAACATAATCCACATAACTCCCTTTTGTTACAGGGTTTTACAGGATCTAGCTGTAGGGCTTATCTGTCTACTTAATTTCGTATTAATTTTCACACCTGCTTCCATCCAGATTCTTCCTGCAGCGGTTTGTCCCTGGGGCTCGATTACTGACCGATGCAGAGGCTAAGGCCTTCATAGCAGCGGCCGATGATGATGGTGACGGCAGCATTGGAGCAGAGGGTCAGTTCTGAATATTAATCCCTGACGCAACTCATGATAATTAGTTGTCATCCAATAGCTGGACGTAATAACACCTGCTCTTTTAAGCCCTAACCACACCAAAGTGTCGCCATGTAACTCAAGGAGTCACCGTGCAAGGAGCTGCACGGTGACTCGACTTCCATGTTTTGGGCCATCGACTTCCATGCTTTGTTGGACGACGTGCGTCAATGTGCGTCAAAGTGACACGGACATATCACAACACAGGGACAACGCTGAAACCCCCTCGATCCTTTGGTGTGGTTGGGCTGTAAGGACTCCATTTTTGTCACTGCAACTTCTTTGCTACTTTTTGCTGCTTTGCAAAACAATTTTGAATACTTCAACTAGCCAGCTCTGCAATGACACATTGTGAGCGTGTGTACTGGCCATTTTAACTATTAAAAATATTATTCAACATAAAAAAAAAGAAGTTTAGGCATAAGGGGTTAAGTGTGTGACGAAAATGGAACCCTAAATGTGTTGTCATGTAAAGAACACTAAGAGATACTGTTGTAATTTTGTAATCATCCTTTAAATATCACACTAACATATGTATAAATATTATTACTATTATTGGCCTACTGAGTTCATAATGCAAGAAAAACTGTGAGTTTAATTCAAAGACAGTCTCTGGTATTTTACCTGAAAAACACAGTGTGTACTAGGACAAACACTTCTGTCTCTTTATAATAATCCTCTCACCAGCACTGTGACCTTGTTGCATGCCGGCTAAAAAAATAATCTGGCGTGTGAATACATGTATGGCTCCTAATACCATTGGCTGGCGGTGTTGTATTTGAGCTTTAGCAACGGACACCACAATGTTATCAGGACAATCCTTAGATTGAAAATCCACATCATGTCAGCATCTCCTGGTTGGTTAATCTGGGATTTTTTTTAAACCAAATGTCAATCAAATTTGAAATACATTCAATTACATAATCTGTATAATCTCATAATTATTTTTTGTAACCTCACTGCGAAATGACAAATCTATCAACAAAGCTAAAACAAAAAACTGTTTCTCACTCTAGAATTCAAGACGTTGGTCCTGTCCTGAGATGTCTGCAGAGGAAGAGAGCATGAGTGTTCACGTCTTCTACCCACTGCTCCCTTTACCTTTGGTTCAGGAGTCCTCAGGTCCACGGCATACATTCCCAGGATTGTATTTTATTTACTACCGAAACTGTTCACTTTTCCTGATAAAAAAAAACAAATTTCTTTTTGCCTTTTGTTCGTGAGTGTACTGTATCACTTTGTTGCTTCTTCTCTTTCTCTGCACACACCACTGCACAACTGATGATGAATGAGATGACTAAATAAAATAAATGAACTGACTCAGTTGGTTTCTGTTCTGTTTTTTATTTATTTTTACATACTACATGAATGAAACACAGAAAAGAGAGTTAGACAGTGTCAATACGCAGTCTAGAGGATTTTTCACAACTGGCATGCCTCCATTGTAAATGAGAGTAGAAATGTATTTAAACAATAGGCTTACAGCACAATACTAAAACAATAGGCTTACAGCTCTCCTTTGGGTAAAACTTATCTATGTCTTATACTTACTGTAGGCTTAGTTGAAACAACAATGCCATCTTTATACGCAATGTATGCAATGTATGGTCATTTATGGCTTATGTACAAGATGCAAGTATTAGGGACATTTCTGTAATTTATTGATAGTGACCTTGTGAGGATGTTGAGGAAAACTATATCAAAGGGTGTGCAGTTCAAAGTCAACTCCGCAGTGAAATGATAGGGGACAGAGAGTGCAGATTAAAGTTACAACGGACTGGGGCCTCTCAATGTCTCTGTGGCAGGACTGTCCCCTCTAGGGTTTCTGCTGAGTGAATTGGTCTAGTAAATAAGAAGACAAGACCAGAACCAGTCCCTACATTATTTCTGATCATTCACCTCTGTGAGACAGTTCAGCCAACTCAACTGTACTGTATGATCAGACGTCCAGTTTTGATGATATATACCAGTTCTATTCCTTGTTTTGTAGTTAAAAAACGAATAGGTAAATAATGTATTCATTGGCAGGTATTGTATATGTTTGGGTTTACAAGGCCTGCCAAAGGGGTGTTACACTGACCACACCAACAAGCCATCTTTATCTCAAGTGCAAAATGTATACCCGCTGCTGTAATCAAGGAACACATCATGTCAAATATAAAACCAGCCTAGATGTTGTACTTGAAATTCAATGAAAATGTAATGAAATAAAGAACACAGCCGGCTGAGGATGAAAGACCCATTTTTCAGACTAAGCTTTGAGATTTCTTTTAAATAACAAAATACCTACTAAAATTTGTTCTTTAGACATTTTGAAAATTAAGATCTAACTAACTAACTGTTGGAGAAATAGAACATTGAGTAACTGATGTTGATCTGTCATTTAAGACAACAATTTTCACATTGTGAGTTTGTAAATCAGCTATTTTCAATATAGGATTAATGACATCAGCTCTATATTGAAAATAAATGTATTGAAGTGGTTGATGTATGTTTTGTAATAATAATTAATTCTAAAGTACAAATACAAAATAATGAATAAATCGGCTATAGTTGTCAAATAAATGTAGAGGAGTATTAAAGTACAATATTTGGAACTGAAGTGTAAGTAAAAGTACTGGAAATTTGGAACACTCAAGTAAAGTATTGATAACTTAAACATAAAACAAAATTAAACAAATAAAAGTAATTGTACTTTTCACCACTGGTTGTAAAGGCTGAGATCAGGGTACTATATTATAGTGGAACCTTATGTTGGATCAAATTAAACCCACCCGGGCAGTTGTGCATGTGACGCTTATCGCCTGTCAGAAGCTGTACCAGGAAGTAACAAGCGGCTTCTCTCTCTCTCCCTTCCTAAATCTAATTTACTCAACGTTCACAGTTATCTTGGCAGAAACTACGACCCCAAACATTCCGAATGCTTCCAAATGTATGCACCGTAAGGTAAGTATTGCAATTGTGCCCTGCTGTCATTTAAAAAGTGTGATTTCAGCGAGCTGTACTCACTGGGAAACATACAGTAGCTGCTGGTGTCATAGCTAACTTGAATAGCTACACACAAATTGAGCACCTAACGTTGGCTAATCGCTACATGCTGTTTGTTGTACTCACTCACTGCTTTGCTAACGACCCACAATAGATGCCTTTGTCGTCAAGTCTGGGAAAACAAAAGATGAGCTATGCCAAGTTTGCGACCCCCCGTTCCAATCGTGGCCTGGGTTGCTGTACTGTAGGCTGCAGGCTTATTAGGGTTTCTCTTGCAACACTTATCGTTGCAGTGATCTGCTGCCCCTTGGGATTCACCAGGAGGCACGACATCAATTTGCACAGCTATGCTGTCATGATACACAACGTTATGCTACTGTGTCTTCTGATGGCAGAAAGCCGTTTAAGTGCATTTTATGTTGAGAATGCACATGGATGGCTCAGCTGACCCTGTGAATCCGAAGTAGTCCTTATTATTGGTGCTAAGGTCCATAGAGAAACTGCCTACTGTCTTTGACTTTAAGCCCAAGTCACCAATCAAAAAAACATACACGTTCATCCTTGATTATGTTTTGAACTTTGAGCCTCATTTACATCAGGAACGTTTTGCATAGCCAGTGTCACTCTCAAGCCAACACTGAGAGAATGACAGCGTTGGACGAAATGGCGAGAATAAACAATACAACATAACTACTCACCAAAACAAAGCCTTCTAGACCTTGATGAAAGTCTATTCTCAAAGCTGGGAAGGGTCTAAGGTCCCCAGCTCCTCCTATAAAATGCACTTTTCCTGTATAACTTCAGGTACGAAGATGTCACACCCTTGGCTACCCTCTATTTTGTGTATTTATTTGCCTAGAACTGGTCCAGAGCTCCACTGCTTCTATAAGTCTCCCTTGCATTAGAGCTCTGTAACATACAATTCAATCTGCCATTACTCGACCCGACCAACTTCTCTTCTGGAGTGGATATAAAAAGAACGTTTTACCTACTCGCCAAAATAAACATAGCTTGTGTGATTAGAAAGCCTACTTTCCTTAGTGGAAATACTCTGAACAAGGATAACATTGACTGGCAGAATGTGATTTTTTTTTTGTTTGTTTGTTTTTTACTGGAGGAAAAAATCCCTATAAAGGTTTCCTCTTGGCAATATCAGCAGAATCAATCGCGTTCTGACCAAAAAGTCCATTTCATCTGTGTGGTGGGGCGGTCAGAGTGTTTACACTAAGGAAAGTAGGCTTTTGCCTACCAAAACAAGCCGCGTTTGTTTTGGTGAGTAGGTATAACATTTTTTATATATCCACTCCAGAAGAGGGGCGGGTTGGGTAGATTAATGGCAGATTGCATGGTATGTCACAGAGCTCCAATGCAGGGCAGACTCATAGAAGCAGTGGAGCTCTGGACCAGAGCTATTTCTTTGCCTATAATTATTAGCCTAAAATAGGTATCGATCATTAATTGTCTTCTAGTCACTTGGTGCCCAATATTTGTTGAAATGCAGAACTTCATTCTCTTGACTGACAGATTAGAATTTAGAGGTGAACAAGAAGTTAGTACGGTAGTCATTCTCATATTTGGATTTGCCACAGTATATGAAATCTATTTCTCTTTTTTTTGCAGGCACGCGGCATGCTAACCACGCTCTCCTTGGAACAGAGGAAGTCCAGACACAAGTCACACTAATGCTGATGATCAGGTATTGGGTCAAGTCAAATGAAAGGAACGTTTACGACTGCTATTTGTATGACCTGTTTGTTCATTAAGTTGTCTGTCTGTTGCAGTCCGAGAATGGCCTCAGGAATGCAAGAGAAACAGTACACTCCATCTCTGCTTAATTTCTTTGTTTACAACCCTTCATTCGGGCCACGGGAAGGAGAGGTCAGTCCTGCTTCCAGACAGTTGTCTTGTTTGTTGTAACACGTCGACATCATTCTAACCACTGTATGCTTGATCCATCTCCACAGCATTGTTTCAATTTGTTTTTGTTTTTGCTGAGAGTTTTTGATACTGTCCCTTGAGCTCTCCTATGACGGACAGTGTCTTGTTTTTTGTTTTGTTTTTTAGGAGGAGAAGAAAATCCTGTTCTACTACCCGAGTGAGGTGGAGAAAAATGAGAAGATCCGTAATGTGGGTCTCTGTGAAGCCATTGTACAGTTTACCAGGTAGAGATAGCTCTGTGAAGAGCGTAAAATCACTGCTTTGTCATGTGCATGTATCAATTTTAATTTTTTAAACACAAATCTCACTGGCCACTGACCTACATATCAAGAATCAATGACAGGGTACCTGATTTGCTTTATGTCTAGTCATTGAACATATTTTTTCCTTGCAAATCTTTATTTTTTGTGTTTCAGGACATTTTGTCCGACGAAACCAGCTAAGTCTCTACATACACAGAAGAACCGGCAATTCTTCTTCGAGCCAGAGGACAATTTCTGGATAGTCATGGTAGAAAATAAAACTCTTGCTCTCTTTAATCGCAAGGCATAAGATGTTTGTATTCTAGGCATAATGGTCCTGTTTTTTAAATTGTGTTTGCAGGTTGTGCGAAACCCAATGGTAGAGAAACCAAACAAAGATGGGAAACCTCCAACAGTAGAATATCAAGAAGAAGAGATTCTTGTAGGTCTTTTCAAGTAACTTTTGTTTTCATATTTTTGAGCTGTCCCAACAGCTCCGACTGGTGGCTTTGTGTGTATGTTTTATTTGGAGAATGCTGTCCATACATAGCCTTACTGTAAGCTGCTGTACTCTCTTGCATCCACAGGACACCGTTTATGGTGCAGTTTTAAGGCAATGCTACAGTATGTACAAGGTAAGCAGCTCCAGTTTGCTTTTAAATACTTTAACAGCAAGACAGTTTTGCCTGCCTAGCAGAGGTGCTCTTCAGAAACGTAGATATTCACCATTATACGTGGTAAACTATTGTGCTGTTATAAATGCTCTGAAGATATTCTAGGGCCATTAAACAAACCAGCAGTGAATTGTGCATACTCAAAATTCAAACCTCACTTTTGCGCTAACCTCTATGTGATGTTTTCTGATTAGCACATTAACCTTGGCACAAGGACTTTGTATTATATATGTAAAGATATTAACATTGTTGTTGTTATCCTTAATTCTGTAGCTCTTCAATGGCACATTCAGCAGAGCAATGGAGGCAGGCGGAGTAGAGCTTCTCATCCAGAAGCTTGAGAAGTTCTTCTATAGGGTAAGAAGAAGAAGAGACACATCTATCCCTACACTGACTGAAATATTTCCTCTTGCCATGTAAAGGAAGGTCACATTTGTTGTTGTGTGTTTGTTGTGATGAAAGTCAACCATGTCTGATACTAAATATCTTCTTCATGATGTGCTGTAGCACTTTCATTTGATTGGCGTCCGTCAGAAATTCAGCGTTAACAGGGGTTGACACGGGACACTTTCACAGGAAAGTTGTCGCGTCATTCTGCGTTGGCAGACACGCCAGACTGCGAGCCGCCATAGCCTAATGATTCTTGATGAACGCTGACATTCATTAGTCCTGTTAGTGTAGTGCCTCAATGTAAGGACACAGCCTTTTTAGGCTCACCCGTTGAGATTATTAACAAGCATGAATAATTCATGTGTAATGAAGAGGACACCCTCTGTTGCCTCTTAAGCTTTCTTGGGCTTCCCTCCTTCCAGAATGTAACTCAAACATGCAGAAGACTGAAGAAAAAAAAAGTGAGAGCTGGCGGTGTGCATGTCAGAGGTCGAGTGTCAGAACCTCCCCTCTTGTCCTTGGGTGACTTGGGCATTTGTAGAGAGCATGGGCACAACTCAGCCGCCACTCCACCTGTTTTTTTATTGCATTGTAAGCGAGCACTAGTAATGCGGGTAAATGGACCCCTCTCCCTTTTCCATCTCCTGTTTCTGTGCCTTCATTTTGTGCGCTGGCACGTGCATGTGTGTTTCTGTGCGGTGCGGCCGATCATTTCATGCGTATGCTTGTGTCTATGTGTCTGCGACCAGTACCTTCAGACGCTGCACCTACAGTCGTGTGACCTGCTGGACGTGTTTGGAGGAATCAGCTTTTTCCCACTGGACAAGATGACATACCTGAAGATCCAATCCTTTGTAAACAGAGTGGAGGAGAGCCTCAGCCTGGTGAAATACACAGCCTTCCTCTACAACGACCAACTCATTTGGTACATGTTATTTCTGTGCACCCCCCAACTGCCCAGTCAGGCTGTTTACTGTTGCTGTCACGCTGAGAATGTCTGAAAACACACAAAAGTGTAGCTTGTGAGCCTTGGGATATGCAACTTTTGAATTTGAATCCTGAAAAATAACTTCACTAGCAGTACATGCAGCGTGTCATTTTTAGAGCAACTCCCCCACAATCAACAACAGCATAGTTGTTGTCATTTGCAATCCCATTACCACAGGCTGGGTGGAATAACCCGTAATCCTCTTTGTGGGATATTATACATGCTATTATTATTATTACTATTTATTTTTAGGTTTTATCCCACCTTTCTCGCAACCCATTTTTGCATCCATTGTTAACTGATTACTAGTGTAATCCTGGGTGCTACACTCTACCAAACTGGGGAGAACAACAGACTGTCCTCATGTTTCCTTCAGTGTATGAAGAGTCCAGAGTTCCTTCCCCTCCACCAGGCTGACCAGGGGGAGGCAGTTTTAGAGACCAGGATTACTGCTTGTTTTTTTTGTTTTTTTTTTTAGGGTACTACCTATCTATCCTAGGGCCAAAGGCCCTTTTGCAAACCCCACTAGGATATGGGAACTGAAGATGAGGAGGAGAGAATGTGCCCAGAGCATTCCCAGCAAGAAATTGAACCCAAGGCCTACCGACTGCGGCACCGTGCCGCCAGTATTCTTATGTCTCTGATGCCGTTTTAATTGCTCTGTCAGCCGACCAGATTGAATAGGAGGATTATGTGATGCTTAATGTATTGACCAGAGAGCAGCTTTCCCTGCCTTAGCGTGACCCTTCATTATACTGTATGTAAGCCTTTCAGGGTTGCATACATTTGTTTGATTTATTGATTTTTAACTGCTATTTACTCAAATCGCTGTGCCTTATTCTCACCAGCAGTGACAGTGGTCATTCTTAGCAGCACACTTTATATAACATGACGGTCACCAAAAGGATCAATACCTGCCTTTATTAATCAAATGATCAAAAACACAGATATATCATGTGCATGTATCTTGCGCCTTTAATCTTATATTCATTGATACGAATGTGTTGAGGTGTTTAAATTTGTTCTCTCTAATTTATAAAGTCTATTATCTAATTTGAGGCATTTCCTGGGTGAAAGTTCACCATGTGGTACAAGAGTGACTTAATTTATGTCTGTCGTTTGTGACTGCAGGAGCGGACTAGAACAGGACGATATGAGGATCCTGTACAAGTATCTGACCACCTCATTGTTTCCAAGGCACTCCGAACCAGAGGTGAGTAGAATTTGAGGGCCGAGGTAGAAAACCGCGTCAAATGGTCTAAAAAAGAGATGGGATGCATGCGTAGCGTGTATAGCACTCCACGCAGGGCTGCCCTGGCCACAATCATAGCTGCGGCGTCGCATTACGTGCAGCTTGACACCGCAGCATTGATCACATACAGCTGGCCTACGGGGCACCCCTCCGGATTAGTCTAAAGACGTGGAGGAATAAGCTTAGGACGGGACGGCACCGCACGGCGGAGTTTTTTTTTTTTTTTTTTTTTGAGTGAAAGACGAGCCGTTTGGATTGAGACGAGAGAAGGGAAGGTGATGGATTGGATGAGAGATAGAATGTTTTGAACACCAGATCCACTGCCTCTCTTCTGACCTCCAGAAATCCACTCCTCTGCAGGTGTTTCCTCTACTGTGTGATGTCACGATTCTGTATACAGCAAACTGCTCTAAACCCAGAACTATTTTTAGGGTCTGAAATGGTTTCATAATGCCATAGTTGCAACTCAAGATATGTGGTAGCAATAGTGAGTGCATGATGATATGTTTTTGGAGGATATAGGATGAATGGCTACTTCTCATGCATAACATGGTCGCTGTCTGTTGTGCCTTCTTTCTCTACACCCTCCTCCTCTCTCCCATCCCAGTTGGCTGGCAGGGACTCTCCACTCAGGCCTGAAGTGGCAGGGAATCTGTTGCACTATGGAAGGTGAGCCATTTAGCACAGGTGTCGTGTTGTGTATTTCATTCGCATGCAGTGTGCAAGCCAATGAATTCAATTACATTGAGATTTTGAAGCCTACAGTCATAATCTCAAAACAGAAACATCATTTTATACACCTATGCTCCAAACCACAATTCTATGGTTAATCAACAATTATTTAAATGGCAATTAGAATGTCATGATCATGACAGTGCTACCTCATCACATTTGTACTCATGTGTTATCTGAGTTGACCCATGACTAAAGGGAAATCGGAGCTCATATGGTGGTCAGAGGACGCACATTGGCTTCTGCTGGCCTAGATCCTGTGTGTGCAGGGATCCTGACTGCACAGCTGTAACTAGATAACAGAAGACGGCAATTAGGATACACTGTTGATTTGTCCATTTACTTGGAGTTAAAAAGCTGTGTGACGCAACAAATTGTTAAGTGATTGCAGGAAGGATGGGTTGACATACAGTTTGGGCCCTGGAGGGACTCAAACCCAAAAATGCTATTGCTTTCTATTCCCATTTACTGTACGTTTCAGTCATCAAGATGACTTCTGAAATGTATTCATAAAATTAAGTTTCACGTCCAAGTCCTAGGTCAAGATGTCAAGGAAACAGTTGTACTGTAACTAAGTTCAAAGGTTGTGCTGGAATGGGGACAGAAGTAATCCTTCATCTATTTCTGTTTTTAGTTAAATTGACTTGGATGACATTCTCAGAACAGGTTGTGGAATGTGTGTTTGAGTCAATGTTTTAACGGTTTAATCCAATCTCTGCCAAGCCAAGAATTTGACTCATATTTTGAACTCACCGCATTCTTTCATTCTTTTCAGGTTTCTCACAGGACCGTCCAACCTCAAAGATCCCGAGGCCAAATTCAGATTTCCCAGAATATTTGTCAACACGTTGGACAACTATGAGGAACTGCATCTGATTGTTTATAAGGTGACACATTTGCATGACCAATGACAGGCTAAGTCCCTGCTTGGTTTAATCTTTTGATTCATATAGGGGCTTGATTTGTAATGCTTTGAAAACATGCTTGGACTAGTTTGACTAGTTCTTCATGAAGAGTAGAATTGTTTTGAAAGTGAAATATCCCTTTAACATGATCAAGTGTTTCAACTTGTCAACTTGCATTTTTACTATTTCAAGCCTAATTACCAGAGGCATTAATGTCAAACTGCACTATATAGTACTGTATTTAGCCTGTATATTTACCCTGTCTGTACTCTAATCAATCTGCTCCTTTTCAGGCAATGAGTGCAGCAGTTTGTTTCATGATCAGTGGTAAGTAATCATGCTATTTGTCATACTGTGTGTGTGTCATATTTTCACTGCCAATGTAAGTGGAAATGAATGCCATGAAGTAATCATTAAAAATATTAGAGATTATTTTATTGTTTCACCCCCCCAGCCTCGGTGGAACTTACGAGGGAGTTCTGTGAGCAGCTAGATGGACTTGTGGGGCCCCAGCTCACCCTGCTGGCATCTGACATCTGTGAGCAGTTCAACATCAATCGCAGAATATCAGGGTAAATGGACAATCCTCCACTGAATCTGAAATGTAATGCCACTTCAGTTTCAGTACCAGTGCTTAATTATAACGGTAGTAACTAAGCTCTTCCTTCTCAGTTGGCAACATGACAGGATTCAGGGCTGTAGCGTGTTGTCTTTGTAGTGCCCTGTGCGTGCAACTGGCTGTGTATGGTATGCTTAATTATTGCTCAGGCCCGGTTTAGGAAACTCATTCCTACTTAAGTGGGCATTTAAGGATTTTGATTACTAAACACATTAACATTACTTTTTTCGTGCTTGGATAATATAAAGATGCGGGAACTATGATTTGAAGTTTATACAAACGCATTGGTTGTTCCACTCTTTTGCTAAATAACCATGCTGGAACTAACATACTGTACTGTTACACTCCTAACACCATACAGATCCACATAGTATAATGTTATAGTTATCCAAATTACCGGCAGTTATGTAATTATGTACTATATACTTGGATGGCATTTTATGTAGAGGTGCCACTATTTTAGCATTTTATGTAGACATAACACCTACAGTAAAGTACACAATTCATGATAGCTACTTTTTATGTATTTGTCATGTATTGACATGTAAGTTGCTTAGAGCGTCTGCTAAATGCCTGAATTGTAATTGCTGCAGTTGCATCTCCCAATGACCCATTTCATTTTAAAGGCAATGACATGACTAATGTTGTATTCTGTGACATGTGTTAACACTAGGCTTAATGTTAACATTAAGTACCTTGTTGAGGCCCTGGACATATGAGGCTTGACAAGTTGTGCACTGTGTGGTTAATTGCCATCTATTGTTTTCTTAAGTACAGACAACAAGCTGCTGCAGCAAAAGGCTACAGACTAGCGGTCAGACTAGAGTTAGGGAGAGACGGTGGCCTGAGAGTGACTGCCATACAGATGCGTAATGCTAATATATATTTAAAAAATCATCCCACGTTGGACTTCAGCACTAACTCTAAAGAACGTGACTTATTACCCTCATATAGGGTAATGTAGTCTTTAAGATAATCTCTCTATATATATACAGTATATATATGTATACCGTACTGTACATGTATTTCTTTCTGGACGGTGTTTGGTCATATTCCCCAATACGTAATGTCAGACTCACTCTCTTGTTGGGTTGTTTTTATCACAAAGAACTTCTCTCTTCAGTGATTATACCCAACAGACAGTGTCACTTGACAGCGGCATGCATTCAATCCCTTTTTGAATTGACCCACATAAGGACGACGGCGTCAGACGAGACTCTTGTTACTCCATCGGATATTGTCGCAGGCTCACTACTTGTGGGGTAACACAAGCATTGTGGCCAGCCAGTGTTACTTGGGAGCCTGGCACGCTGCATGGTACTCTACTACCTCTACAGATAACTGGAGATAAGCGCTGACCAGTAACCCAAGACTATGGACTCTGTGGCTTGGACAGTTTGACGAGCTTCTTCTTAGTCATCCGAGTGAATAAGTAATGCTGGCCCAAAAAGTCCAATGCTGGAATTCAGCCGATCTCCTCCGATCAAGACTGCCGGAACTGTCGAGTAGACTCAGATGGCACGGTGCTACTGCATACACTTAAAACACGCACAGTTTACGGCTCAATACATTCATACATGTGTACTCTGTTTCACTGCATGTTCATCCCATCAGATAGGGATATTTATTGCGCCCTCAGATTTAACACCTGACTAACTATGTTGAATCTGCAATGGGACACACTGGGAATACTTAACTTGTATTTTCCCAGTGTGAACTGGACAAATAATTTGGACACACACACACACACACACACACACACACACTGCTTGCTCATGGTTGATTATTGTGATTGGGTTTGTCGTCTATGCATAGCCAGGTGGCTGTGTAGACCGATGCGTGATCCGCAGACTTTGTCACAGGAGGGGCAGGGGAAGGCAACGACGGTGGTAGATGGAGCTTGGGCACACACACACACACACACACACACACACACACACACACACACACACACACACACACAGGGAGAGAGCTTTTGTGGAACACATTTGGAAGATGGCAGACATTACTTCATTTGTAAAGATGGAGATAGCTTATGCATCAAGTTTGAAAGCTCACAGAGTGCCTTGTTAACAGTTTAATGCCTTGATTCAACAATTGTTTTCCATGTCTCCTTGGCGCGTTTTCACTAACCTTTGAAGAGCCTCTAAAACGTTGTAATTGTCCTCTCGTTGATTTTACTATTTGCTGTTTCGCACATGCGGACTGCCGTTCACTTCTTTGTTTACGGCTCAAAAAGAAAGGCTTGTTTATACTAATCTAGACTCTAGATTAGTATAAACAAGCCTTTCTTTTTGAGCCGTAAACAAAGTTCCCT
This sequence comes from Benthosema pterotum, assembly GCA_039105355.1. Taxonomy (NCBI): domain Eukaryota; kingdom Metazoa; phylum Chordata; class Actinopteri; order Myctophiformes; family Myctophidae; genus Benthosema; species Benthosema pterotum. The sequence goes on from CM076981.1 coordinate 36,480,015, forward strand.
AGATTGTAGAGAACTCTCCATGGTTTTGACCAAACGGACATACCATACTTATGTCTTAATTTCTGACAAAACCTCTCATTTGGAATATTAATTCTTCTATACAGTAGAGACATTAGATGTGACGGCATGAGGTAAAGAATCCATATTTGCTAACGGTGCAGAATTATTAAGTGACCAAGCAGTGACTTGGTCACTTAATTGATATTGACTGCTTTTCTCCTTCTTCTTCTTCCGCCAAAAATAGCTGTTCTGGCTGAACCGTGCAGTCGGTTTTCGCGAAAATTGGTAATCTGGTAGAGGGTGATGCCAAACGGTGATGATGCGAAGCCTGTGACCACTGGTCAAATGGTGGCGCTATAGCACTCAACTGAAATTGCAAACTTTAAACACTTATAACTCATGAACTGCTTGACTCTCAGAAATGTAACTTATATTCACTTATGCGTCTGCTTATGCCGAACACTTTTTGTAGTCTGACTTTTGACCTCTGACCTTTAGATGAACCGCCATCTTGAATTATATGTAAAACAGTTAAAATGTCTCTTCTCCTACAATCTTTGATCAAAATGCATAACAATGACCTACACATGAACTTTGGAGCCATACGAATATGAAAATAGGTGTGAATTTTGTTTTAAGTGAAAAAATTATGTTTTTACGAGCCAATGAAAATTGCTCGTTTGTGAAAATGATTCTAATGTCCCTAATCTACACATGCAGCGTAATCTGCTTCTGATATTTTACAGTTTTGTAGAGGGGGATGCCAAATAGCAGCAAAACCAGTCTTACTCCAATTGCTCAAATGGGGGCGCTATAACAATTCTTTGAAACTGAAACATTTGAACAACCATAACTCGGGCCTCGTTTGGCCAAAAATCATGGGACTTGTTTCTACATGTTCCTTGATTCATGTGGAACACATCTGTTACTTTGACCGGTAAGCTCCATCCCCAGAGTGTCTGCCATTTTAAGCAGTTTGAAAAGTGCTCATGCCTGATTTTCTGCCTGGATTCTTGATCAATTTGCATGACACGCCCGCACCTGTGTTGTGCAAACCGTTGTACAAACCGTTGTGCAAACCGATTTGTACAAACGGTTTGTACAGGCGCACCGAGGAGAGCCATCGTCAGTGCGTTAAACTCGCGTTAATTTTTTTGAAGCCGTTATCGCACGGCTGAGTTAACACGAGATTAACACGTTAACGCAGACACCTTTAATATATATATATATATATATATATATATATATATATATATATATATATATATATATATATATATATATTAGAGCTGTCAGTCGATTAAAATATTTAATCGCGATTAATCGCATGATGGCCCATAGTTAATCTTCGATTAATCGCAAATTAATCGCATATTTTCATTTTGTTCTAAATCTGACTTAAACACTCTGACTTTAACACTCTTACCAAATGTAAGCAGAGACAAATACTTCGCCAGAAATGCTTATTTTATTGTGCGCAGGGGGGGGGGGGGTCGCTGAACATGTTTTTAGCCAAAATTAAAAGGTATGACAAACATACAGTACATAGCAGGCAAAGTTATTGACTTTTTCATTTAATATTATAGGCAGCGTTGCTTAAAAGATCTGGCCCAGATTCAGACTGGCATGATTGACTGTGTGGGCGCCCGCACATGTGTTATACACACCGTTGTGCAAACCGTTATACAAACCGATTGGTCTGTACAACAAATGTGTGGGCGCCCACACATGTGTTATACACAACGTTGTGCAAACCGTTATACAAACCGATTGGTCTGTACAACACATGTGTGAGCGCCCACGCATGTGTTATACACACCGTCGTGCAAACCGGTATACAAAACTGATTTGTACAAATGGTTTGTACAGGCGCACCGAGGAGAGTTATTGTCAGTGCGTTAATATTGTGTTAATTTTTTTTGACGCCGTTAACGCACGGCTGAGTTAACGCGAGATTAACGCGTTAACGCCGACACCTTTTATATATATATATATATATATATATATATATATATATATATATATATATATATATATATATATATATATATATATACACTAAAATCACAGTACATTGGGTTAGTCACGTGATCAGTGGTCACAGTGAGCCTAACGGTGACAAATCATAGTCTAGTGTCTGAAACACATTGTTTGAAGTGAGTAAGATGAGATGTAAAATGACAGCCGGTTTGAATTATTTTACAGTAACAATTAAAGTCTCTGCAATGTGTATGATTTGCTATTACTTAAAAAGACCTAACATAAAAGGATTCAAGCTGGGCTTTTACTTTGAGTCCAATGCATTTCTGCCTACTTCTCAATAGCACTGAGTTACACTCGCATATCATGAAAGTGACATTCACGGAAATGTCACTGTGATTGAGATGATAAAACTCAATGTAATGGTAATGGCACCAACTCAGTGGCCTTGTGGTTAGAGTGTCTGCCCTGGGACTGGGAGACCGGGGTTCGATTCCCGGCCAGGTCATACCCCGACATTCTAGATTTCCAGTAGTAACCTACCCAACGAAAGCTTTGCATTGTACAAGCCTTGATCATTTCATGTAACAGTGTAGTGGTTAAAACATTGTGTTAGATTAACTTCTTGAACAAAGTGGCCATTAAACAACTGTTGTTAACTAGTGTCCAATCACATTTATTTCACAATTTCTTCTAGTTGTACTTGAATTGTACAGTAATTCTCCAAGCTTTTATCAGTTTTGTTGTAGGAGGCCAGGTTGACATGTAGGCTACTGTAGGAATTTTACATTTCATTTATTCATTCACTATTGTATGGACCCGGGGCAAAAGCACCCCCCTCAGATAATTTCTCAAAAATATGTTCCTTCTTCTGCATATTGTTCTGACTCCTTATTGCTGCTTGCTTGGTCACGTTTTATTGCTGCTTGCAGCTATATTTTGTATTGTTTTATTTGGGGGGAAAGCAGAGGACCTTTCAGAGTAAAATCTGCCATATGTGACCGGTCCGGCACTCTAGAGCATTTTTTTTAATAGCCTGCTGTTTGGAATAACAAAAGTAGCCTCTGGAACAGATTAGTCTCAATCCACATCAGAGTACAGTGAAACATACTTTACCACGGCAAAAGGTTTGGCAGGCAAAATGCCAGCCAACAATGGCAGGCATATTTAACAAATATAAATACAGTAAAGGCCCATATGTTTAAATAATGTTTCTTCTGCCTTCAGACTGGGGGTGGGCAGCCCGCGGGACACAATAATGGTGGTTCACAGGTTGATCTTAGTCAGAATGGTAGTCCCTGGGAAAAAATCGTTGAAAACCTCTTTGGGCAAAGTGATATGGACACAAAAAACATAAATTGTTTGTTTTTGCTACTACTTACCTGGCTCCTGCCACCACCTTAAATTATTTTCCCTGTTGATAATGAAGTAAAACAAAATGATAATTCAGATAACCAAACCCAGAGCAGAACTCTCACAACACAGGTCAATCAATATTAATAGCGAGTATTTCATAAAGATTAACCTTAAAACATCTGAACTATCCCTTTTAAGACACGTGTGTGTATATATACAAAATGTATATTGTTGATATTCAATCTTCCCTGCTGCTGTATACCTGGTCTTTCTTGTTTTGTGTATTGTAATATTATATAATCTGTGTCCACCTAGGCCAGACAAAGAGCCCCAGTTCAAGTTCATCTACTTCAACCACATGAACTTGGCAGAGAAGAGCACTATTCACATGAGGAAAACAGCCAGTGTGTCACTCACTTCTGTCCATCCTGATCTCATGAAGATCTTGGGAGACATTAATTGTGACTTCGCAAGGTGATTTGTTTAATTTCCCTGTTGGATTCAAATAAAGCAATTACAATTTAACTTTTTTGTATAAAGGCAAAGGAAATAAAGGAATAAAGTGACAATATATTCATGATAGCAATCTTTCCTCATAGTTTAAAATGGCATCGGTATATGTACTGACTGTATATATTACAAGACACGGTACTTGTACACCATATGCGTTTTGTGTGTGTGTTTTTTTTTTATTAATGTTTCTCCGCATAAAGTAGTATTTAGTGTTGCAACTTTATTACTACCACTGCCTTTTAGGCAATCATGAGCCAGTAGTCATGTAAAAATCACACTTCTTCTTTCTAGAATTGGCAATGGCATTCCCATGGCGGCGTAGCATTGTGTATATGTAAGAGCTGTCTCAGGAAGATTAATGCCACCATGTAATGAGCAAAAGTAATCAATTGCTAGGTAGTCTTCCTAATGGGGCTCACTGCTTAGTAGTGTGTACTGCCATGGGTAGTGAACATTTAATTTAGACTGTCCACCTAACTTTTTTTTTTAAATTTCCAATCCCCAGAGTTGACGAAGATGAAGAAATTATTGTAAAAGCTATGACGGACTACTGGGTAGTTGGCAAGAAGTCAGACCAGAGGGAATTGTACGTCATCCTGAACCAGAAGAATGCCAATCTGATCGAAGTAAACGGTATGTCCGATATGAACGACTCGCCTTGCTTTAGCTTTGTCTAGTGGTTTTCAGTGGCACTGAATAAACCACTAATAGTCTTTTCTTTTGAGAAGGCTGCCTTCAGCTGGGAAAGCAGGTCCAACATAAGGGTACAATATGGTGTACTGTAAGACTATAGCATAGGTAGGATATGGTGTCAACATAGGTAGGATATGGTGTCAAATAATTAATCGCATTACAACATACTGTATTTATCCTTTGTAGACATTAATGAAAATGAACTCCAGGTGACGTCCATCTAGCAATGTGGACTTGCGTGCCACTGCCACCAAAAATAAATCTGTCCCAATACTTAATCTCCCATGATCTAACAATCGCTGCCCTTCTGTCTCCCCCTCCATACAGAGGAAGTTAAGAGGCTTTGTGCAACACAGTTCAACAATATATTCTTCTTGGACTGACAGCGAATCCAGAGATCTTTCAGGATGACAGAGACTCAGAAAGCTATTGTAACTGGAAGAGCAGAGGAGGAAAGAGACACATGGACTGTTTTAACCACACTAAAAACTGTCAGCATCAAAGGGTATTTTGACAGCATCAGTGTAATGCAATAATTGCAAATGAAGCTTTTCACGTCTTTTTTCTTTTCTTTTTTTTTAGATTTTTATTTAACCTATACAAATTGTAATTAAATGTAAAATTGGAATTCCATTGTAACTCTACCTGTACATGTTCTTAATTTGAATCGTTGCCTTGTACATACAATGCTCGGTATTAGTTGGTCAACTGTTGATGGTGTCAAGTGATATCACTTGTCCATCACTTTCTCTCTCTCTCTCTTTTCTTTTTTTTTTTTTAATGGCGACTTGGTCATGGTCAGTCAAAATGGATTCCAAGACCAACACACAAATCTCAACATGTTTTCATAACGTTTGATTAATAAGCTTGTATAGTTTTGAAATAAGACTCCATCACTTCACAAAAGTATTGCGGTTTGTAAACAGCTGCCAAAACTTTAAATAAATGACGAAATTCTACTTTTACTCTGATTACAAAGAAAATGTATTTTTGGAGCTCATTAAAGCTCATTAAATTTTGCTGTGCCTGTCATAGGTATGACATCATAGGAGATAGGCTCCAGGGAAAATCTTGCCTGGGGTCCAAATTGCTTAGAAACTGAGCTCAGGACACTAAAAACTAAAGTCTTTTGTCACTAACAATTTTGCATTGTGGCAATCTCATCTGTAACTGACCTGGCTGTTGTGTGGTCAGTGGTCACCTTTGCAGAGAACAAACCAGTCCATCTTATCGACAAAACCAACCAACCATCTGCGTCATATATGCCATGTGTGTGCTTGTGTAACAGGTGATTGGGCCCCCTCTCAGCCCATTATGGCTGAGGAAATGGCAGATCATGTTCTCTCTAGGGCCCTTTTTGTAACCAGCTCCTTGCTACTCGCCCGTACCCTTCCACTCGGTTTGAGCATAGATATATAAATAATAGAGACGGGACAGGAATTGCCCTCCCATCTGGTTTGGTCTCTATTACTTATATAATCTAGGCTCAAGTAAGAGTACTGGAGGGCGAGTGGCAAGGAGCTGGTTTCAAAAAGGGTCAGCGGGTGTCAAACTCATTTTAGGTCATGGACTGGATTGGGCAAAATGTGACTTGATGACGTGCAAAGGCAGACCTATAAATTATGGGCCCATGGGCGATTGCCGCCCAAAGGGCCCCCTCTCATAGTGTTTGCACATACGCAATTATGACATATAGGCCTGTGATATTTAGCTGTATTTCAGCAGGATTTACAGCAAGGATTGCTAATGATAAACAGCCAGAATAACTAACCCTAATAAATGCAAACAAAGGGTTTGAACACTTGTAGTAATGTACCATATCATGATGGTTTAGGACTTTTGAGGTTATTTTAATGACAAATGAATAACAAGGACTATGTGCACTACTGCTATTCACTGCTATCTCTCTTTTTGGCCGCCCTGAGCTTGTCTCTTCATGGACACGTGGATGCCCAAAATCAGGCCTAACTGGCCCATTGGATAATCCTTGCCGGGTAGGAACAGTCGTGCACACGTGTTCTTCCATGGTGTTTTTGTTTTTCAATCTTATCTTGTATGTTCAATCTTCTCTTGCGTGTCCCTCTGCTATAACGACAACATATTCTACTCACAAATCATTTTTCTCATGCAGATTCTCATTTCCCAAACAATCATTACTTTTAGGAATCACACAGGGATTAACGTCTGGTAGACATGAAAACCCTGAAGTCATCCAAAAGCTTTTATTTCTGGTTTATAAATTGTGGAAGTGGCCACACCTGCCAGAACCACACTGCGCCATTGACTTTATATGGATATAGAAACATAATTGAATTGCTTTTATATTATATTTGATGAAGGCAATGATTTTGCAGAGCGGGGCTGGGTCTTTAGTCCAGAATTGAGGAGAACCCGACAAAAACAGTTTGTGTTCCACTTTGGTAACACTTTACTGAATGGTCGGGTCTATAATGCAATATGTCTGGATCAAGAACATGGGGCAGGGTGGAGGGGAACCAGGCAGACCTTATCATGGGTCCCACTCCCCAGCCCAGACTTTAGGGTCAGTGGCTACTGGCTACTCAACTCAATCTGGGAATCCATTGGCAAAACAGAGGGGAAAAACAGTGCCCTCTGCTGTTTGTTTCTCATCTGAAGGTACAATACAGATCAAGATTTGCATCTAAGCAGTTTACATGTTGTCATTATGGCAACATACAGTATATATTATAGGATAATCTTAAACCAAGTCCAACTACCAGTGGGAATCTTGCTTTGCACAGGAGTATTGAACATCTGAGTGAGGAAATAGATTTATTACTTTTCTCAAGACAATATTTCACTAAAATGAAAAGATGGTCATTTGAAGAGAAGGAACATGTAAGAACAGGATTTAAATGCACTTTTACAATATGTTTAATAATCAGATTACCCAAAAATATAATCATCCCTTTTGGGAAAATTAATGCTCAGCTGGAACAACAAATAGGGACCATTCCAGAAATGCACTGGACTCTGGCAACAGCGCAATTATTGATCATAAATCAATACTTTAAAACAGTTGTCAATTTGTCATATCGCACACATGTTTAAAAGACCTATTGTTTGCGCTACCCTGGTTGAAAATCCAGCTCCAGTTTGTCCCTATTCGGGCTGCATGAACAGCAGTTGAGCTCTCAGTTTCTGACTCCTGTCACCCCTCAATGTCGCAAACCTTCTACTAGACGTCTCTTGGCTGTGGCTAGAGTAACTGTAAAAAGAGAGTGGCGACACGCTATGAGCTTGCGTCGCGAGCTTCGCGCCTGCACTGGAGTCCTGCTGTCAATGCAAGTGGGTGGGCGAGAGTGGTTTGTTTGGAACTATGGTCGTTATGTCGAGTCAACGGGAGTGTCGCTACTTTCCCCAATTATAATACTGTAGTTGTGGCACCCAGCTGCAGCCTATCAGCAGCACTCAGCGTGCAGCCAATAGGAGCCTCTGTAGACTGCTTCAAAGCTCTTTTCAAACCTGACCCGCCATGATTGTTTGAAAACGGCTGCGTGAAAGAAGAAGGTGTGCAACATCAGCAACAACACTAAAAGAAGATTCATTTCTTTAGAGGTAATATATAAAGAATCAAGATGTGTTATGTAACCAAGGAGTGAAAGCCGTTCTAACATTCTGAAACAGACGACCACGATACTTTTCCTAATGTTGTGGCCAAGTTTGTTAAACGAAGCTGCTAAGTTAACGTTGTTAGCTGTTAGCACTAGCCTGATTCTCAATCTCAGACTTCAGCTGTGCACGAATAAACGGAAAACATGTGAAATTATCTAGGGAACTTATTTAACTAAAGACTCATACCAAAAACATCTCAACAGTCTTGGTCTAAAGTATTTTAAGAAGCCATACTGGTACCGATGAGTCGTAAACAAGTAAACTTGAACGCCGTTCTAGTTGTGTCGGGTTGTTGTGATTGTATAATGATCACAGCTTCAATATTTTAATCATGTTAAGTCAACATTCGGACGATGTTCAAAACATGCCATGTTTTTATGTACAGGATTTGAACATTTAAAAAATGTTGTTCTAAAGATTTATCAAGATGGTTGATCTACAAGTCCCAATGCTTGTAGATCCATTGAGCTGTCTAACTCTATGGCTCTGGTTACAAGGAGACACGGCTATGTCTCTGCAAATATGGCGTGCTCTATTTTTAAAAAGATAATGATGGAAATTGCTCAATGGGTTGAGTCAGAGTGCACATGCGTTAATGGTATCTGTAATCAGATGATCAACAAAATGAGTTATGTCATCAACTATTCAACCATGATAGATTTTTCCCTTCCTGGTGTCCTTTTCGTCTATTGTATAATGAGAGCCCATTTATTATGAGTATCAGTCACCAGAAAAACATGAGATATTTTAATCCACCATGGTTAAAATGGCGTTTTTAAGAAGTTGGTTTGTATAGGAAGAGGGTGGGGCAGAAGAAATGTTAAATAACTACTTAATAAAGCAACCTAAAATGTCTGGGGTGTTCAGTTCACTTAAGCCTGTGTATTTTTTAAATGTCATTTTAATCTGAAATCACCATCACTTCTCGTCTCCTAACCCGACTGCACCAGGAATCAAGACAATATGGAGGCAGCGCCTGGTAAATATTCTCACCTGCGGCAGCGGGATGTTAGCGTCCCTATGCTCCGGGTGAAGATGTCCAGGAGGAGGTCACAGTCTCAAAAGGAGAACCGTGAGCGTGCCATCAACAGCCGCAGGCAGCTTGACCAGGTCCCTGAGATGGACTCTACACTGGAGGCTTCCATTATGGCAGTCAACATCTCCAATGTTAAGGAGACAGCGCCACATGGTGGCCAGTCGTCTAAAGGTAAAGCTTCCAACCTTACCTGATATTTTCTTCACATTCAAGATTACATTGCCCTCAAAAGAGGAAATTTAGTTGTAACCATTTATTCTCTGTGCAGCTTCCGCACGGCTGGAGATGCTTAAAAAATGGAAGGAGAACAAGAGCTTACAGAAAGAAAAGGAGAAGAGGGAGAAAGAACGTAAAGGGGTCTTTAAGGTGGGCTTATTTCGCCCGACGGACTCATTCTCCCTACAGGTTCCGGTTACCAAACCCCGTGAGGTGAGGCATTCAAAGCCAGTCCCTTTGCAAGATAAAATGTCCCTTTTTAAAAATATATATATATATATTAGCCACGCTATGATGGACATTGTGTTTATAACTACACATTGACTGCATGCCAGGCACCACACTTCTCCTGTGCTCATAATGGTAGTTGCATGGTTATCATAATGACAGTATTATTTCTTTCTTCCTACCAGGCAGTGGTGAATGTGCCACAGACCCGTGGCACACGTTTAACAAAGCTGGATCAGCAGGTGACTTGACGTTCATACCCCTGTTATGTCAACTTGTATTTGCTTTTCCTCTACTTATGTTTGTCTCCATCTTGTCCACAGCCAAAGGAGCCTGTAGTTGGAAGAATGACCAGGAGCCGCACAGCTCTTGTCCCGCCACAGCCAGCTCCAACTACAACAAGGGCCAAACCTGTCCAGCCGGCTGTACACTCTGCCAGAGCCAAAGTCCAACCAGCTGCTACCAGGGGCAAAGCTGTCCCCAAAGGTAACCAACTGTATTCTGAGAGAAACCATGTTTGGTACTTAAGCTATCTTGCTTTATGATGTTGCACTCAACCAAATGGGCCTGTGTTGTTGCAAAGACCTTACTCCCTTTTTTTTAACCTGTTCAGTAATTAATTAAATGTAATCAACAATGAAATTCTATAATACAAATCTCGTCATATTTTTAGCAGAGCCAGTGGCTTGTGCAGTAATCGGCTCAAATATGGACAAGCCTGCTGGAGGTACAGTTTCTGTCATTGCCTGTGTTTCAGTTAAACCTTTTGCCTTATCAAAATTGTCTGTCAGGCAAGGCGCCAGAAAACCTGTCCCTGGCATAGAATAATGTGTTTGTTTGTTTTTGTTTTTGTCCTAGGTAGGACAACAAGGGGCAATGCTAAACCTGTAGCAACCTCTACTGGCAGAGGAAAGAACAAAGGTATACTACTTATGCACAATGTAACTATAGTATGACTTTAGTGTTAGTATTTTGCTTGTTTTACCTGCTGATTTGTTTTACCTACTTGATTCCTGTATTCTAATTTGGCAGTCCCGGACAAGACTGTGGCAACAGTGGTTGAGACGACACCTGTAGTGTCAGAGGTGAGATAAACTTGTAGACATGGTGTAATTGTTATACAACTCTGTTTCACACTGAATAATGTGCTTAATTCATATGTAAATATTTGTCTTTTCTCTGGTTTGCTAAAAGGCATTCTATACATGCTGTGACTAATTGTGATGGATCTCTGTGGGTCTGAAATAAGGATTGAATGTTGTGAGTAATGAAAAGTTTCATTACCTTAGAAGCCGGCTGCTGAATCGACTTGCCGAGAGGAGGAGGCTGAGTCTGTTGTGGGTTCCGACACTCTTGCGCCTGCCACTGAGGGCACCTCCTCCTTTGCCCCAAAAGGGTTTGTGTTCGAGACCCCTGCTGGCCTTTCCACTTTCAAATTTGATCCACTCACTCCTCGCTCTGCTGATGGTTTCCTCCGACCCAGGTTTGTGTGCCTTGACTTCGGAATTTTATCCTGTCTCATGACTGGGGTTCATTGACAGTACTTGCTATGTGGGTGACTGAGTTCCCAAACCATGAATGCTACTTTAGCTCTGCTTTCCCTCTGCCAGCCTGAACTTCCCACCCGTTCCCCCCTTTGAGGCTGAGAAAACGGGACCATCTCCACCTAAATCACCACACCGCTCACCTCAGGCTCCAGCCAGCCCCCAGGAGCCCCAATATGACGTGCCATACTTCAGGTGAGGCATGAAGTTGTGTACTAGTATACATGGAATCACAAGTATGACATGGTATGAGTGTCTGTTCAGTTGAATCACCTTCTGCTCTGTTAATCAGGTCACAGGTCACCACTGAAACGACAAGGCTGACCAGCCTCTGTCAGTTCTGGGAGGTTAAAGTGGATGACCTCTCCATCCCTGAAGAGAGTGAGTCTTAATGGTGATGTTAGAAGGAAACCTTGAATGTTTAAACGATACTTAAACACACTTAACCACAACTATAAGCCAACAACTCGCACCTTTTTGCTTGTAGATATTTTGTGACGCTGTAGTAAGAAGTGGACATTAACTGCAAAATGCAATTTATGGGGATACATTTTTTTTAGATGTCGAATTCAATTGTAATCCAATGAATTGTTCGATCTTGCTTATCCTTGTATTTAGTGAGGGATCGTATGCGCACGGCAGTGGGCCAGGCCAGGTTGCTCATGAAGGAGCGTTTCGGCCAGTTTTTGGGGCTGGTTGACGACTGCGAGTTTGGACGAGGGGAGAAGCCCACTGTCCCGACTGACCTGCAGGGTTTCTGGGAGATGGTATATTTCCAGGTAGGGGCTTATGTTCATCCCAGTTTGTCTTGTACCGCTTTGTTTGGTTAATGATTAGTGATTAAACTGGAAACATACAATGTCTTGATTCCCGTTGTGTGGGCTCGGCTAAGCCAAATCGACAAAATGCCCAGTCAAACATTATCAAAGTAATATACAACATTCTGTAAACTGGCCCCATGGGCTGTTGAATGATCATGAATCTCTAGGCATATGATTTTAATGCATGTTCTTTCCCAGGTTGAAGATGTGTCAAGGAAGTTTGATGCGCTCAAGGAGGCTGAAGCAAAAAATTGGGTAGAGGAAGATAAACCTGCACCACGTCGGAGGAAGATTATCAAGGTAAATGTCTAATTTGCTAACCTTTGCTTTTGTGTCAATTTACTTGGCACGAGGTGAGATATTTAATGCCTGCAGGGATATCTCTTAATATTTGTCTTTGGTTAATCACCATGAAACAATTCAGCTATCATATTTGCTAATACTTGGAAGTAAATTTGTGCTTTCCTCAGAAACCCCCTCCCACTGCTGCTTCAAAGGGTGCAGGCACGAATGCAGAGGCAAAGTCACGCCTGGCTGCTATTAAGGCAGCAATGAAGGCCAAGCAGCAGGCTGCTGCTGCAGAGAAGGCTGCCCAGGCTGGCACAGAAGACAACCCCAACATTGAAGTGTCTGAAGCCCCAGCAGTTACCCAGGCCACAGACACTGTAGTCTTTAATGGGGGTTTCTTTCAGGTTGAAAGCCCAGCCAGGATGGGTAAGACTTCTTCACTTGGCAGAGTAGGACAATAAATGTGCTTTGATCAGTCTCTCTCTTCCATAATATACAAAGGCATGACTGAAATCTGTAATTGCATTAACATTGGTCCTCCAGTAAACTTTGAATACCTCAAAAACACTATAATAATCCAACATTTTTTGGTAACTTTTCAAAACCTGCAATTTGTATCTACCAGTAAATTGTAAAGTCTGAACAAAACTGCTGGTTCTGTGTACAGGATCGCTGAGTCGCCTGAGTACTGCCAAGCTGCCTCAGACTCTTTCTCCCTGTGGTAGAGTGACCCGCCAATCCATTGCCATGTCCCACCTCTCCCCTGATCACCGTAATCGCACTCCTGCCCGCCGCGCTCTCGCCCTGGCTCATACCCCCTGCACTGAGTCTGAACAATCTCCAGCCTACACGGAGTCTGAACTAGCTCCAGGTACCGAAGCTGCCAACATTCCGGAGACTCCGGAATCTACTTGTCCGGTGCAAGATGGAGAAGGGAAGTCAGAGATTGTCAGCCAGCCACTCTCACCAAGGCTTTCCCCTGCTCCATGCATACCCACTACTTCCTCCAGCCAGACGCTCTCACCAAGGCTTTCCCCTGCTCCATGCATACCCACTTCTCCCTCCAGCCAGTCTGTTGAACCAGAGCTGAGCTTCACTGTGTCTCCCTGCGTGGTTGTGCCACCGAAACCAACAGTAGCAACCGCAGATGAAAATTACAGTCCAGACTGCTCAGTTGTTGAGGTGAATATTTTAATGTGAATTTCTTAAATGCTAGTTCTAAAATGAACAACTCCATGACTGCAGCTAAGATGGTCCAGCGATTTCTCAGTTATGCTGGAGTCTTAGTGCCTTCACCTGTTATTGTAGTTGGTTTGGACATTGTTTCTAATTTAAGAACTATACTGATAAAGAAATTGACTCCTTACAAGTTGCATTTATCCAGGTTTCATGTGCGGTGTACTACATGCCGGTTCATGAGACTAATTCAAACACTTTGTGTCCAGTTGCCTTTATGCCTGGCTGCTTTGTATCAGTTATTGCAATGCACTGAGCTGAATCTGAAGGCTTACAAGGTTCAGTAACTAAATCTCTTGTGATAAAAGGATGGTCCTGGCTTGGATATGGCGAAATACTTTCAGCCATCGGATGGATGCAGCCCATCAATTAACTCTGATGATGTCATGGAGACGTCACTACAAGTGGATGTAGAAATGGAGAGTCCTATTGCACGACATGAGGATGAGCGAACGCAGGAGGATGCCACTATGCCACCCACAGGTAAAGTCTTCACACGCATTCCTGTTAACACCACCAAAGCACTGAGACTGATGTTAAATCCAGAGTGTGGTGTGAATTTTTTTTAATCCATCACATGATTGCACACTGACTGGCTGTCAATCACCTTTGTCCTAACTATTTCTCACTTAGACTTGGATCAGCTATTGCCACTCCAATTACCACAGCCTGTCTTCGAGGTACACTCTCTTCCTTATTGCAAAATCTAACAATTGGCCACTTACGCACTACTTTGGATATGGTCTATACGTTATTCTATTGTCCTGCCTTAAATGGGCCTTCCAAGACCATTAAACCTTGGCATATTCGGTAGAGATAATTGAATTTTATTTCTGCTTTGTTTTCAGGGCCAAAATGCTGAATCTGACCTTCTCCTGTTCACCCCCAACCTAAAGGACCGTATCAGGCAAAGTGTCTGTCCAAGTGACCTAATGGTCTTTACTCCGCCAAATTAAACGCAGTTAGGAAATGGAGCCTTTTTTCTTAAACTGAGCCTTGCTGTATATGTTTTAGCTATGAAAATATTTTAGCCATCTTAGCCACAATTTTACATCTGTCAATATTATTCAAAATGAATGGCTTGTATTTTACTGAAAGTTCAATTAAAGTTTTTGTAAAAATCTCATTTGTGATCTTTTCTAAATATCTTCAACCTGATGGCATGCATAACGTGTCCTTGGTCATTTCGATTCCATGAAGTTGTAGATGGCGCATCTTTATTTGAAGCGGGTATTTGCTTAAATGGTTAAAACTAGCAATTATAAACATGCATGTTCAGTGTGTGAGTGGGGGGGGGGGGTTGACGTCAAATGATGGGCGTATGTTGCTTCAATATTGCAATTGCTGACTTCAGTATTACCGTTGTCATTTTGCAAACAAACTCATGCATTGGTTTTACTTCTAAAACAAATTTTAATTGCTTTTGAGTTAAGCATATCATTTAGTTTATTGCACAAAACTTAGAAACTAATCTATCAAAGCTAGGTGGTTGGATCTCAAGCTTTCTGGAAAGACACTTCATTTTGGGTCCTGTTCCAGCACAGAGGATGAATCCTCTTGTCCTGCGGCTTTCTCTGCAAACTCTTTCCGCCACTGCCTCTCTTCTTCCCACTCTCTCAGCCTGGAACAGGGAGATCATTTAAAATTAAAGTCAATCAGATTCTTAGTTGGGAACGCCATAGAGCTGAGCAGCCCCCATCGAGACGTCTCCCTTATAACAGAAATGGATTCCCCATTCATTTTCCTCATACTTTTTGAAAATAACAAGACTAATGCGCCACGGACAAAGCCAACTCGGGTCTCACTCTCAGCAAATCATGACAACACATGTTTTGGAACAATCAAATAAGAAAAAACGAAATGGTGTATTGTGCCTTTTTTAGATATTGTGTGTGTGATTTGCTCAGACCCAAATTGGCTTTGTCTGCGGCGTAATCGTCTTTATATAAATTATTTTCGAAAAGTCTGAGAAATGAATGGGGAATCCGTTTCTGGAACAGGGGCGGTGATGTCACTGCGCAGGTCTATACATGGCTTGACAATAGAGTATTATTCCATTTGGGGTGGGCGTGTGCTCGATGTCTGAGTTTAGCATGCTTGCTTGATGTCTATCAAATCATGCAAATTTGAGATTGGTAGTTAATTATTTGACTGATCAAGGTCAGGCATTCTACACATCTAAATTTAGTTTGAAAATGACTACCTGGTCTGTTCTAAGACCTTGGCCAGGCTGATGCGTTTCTGGGCCTCCTGGCGTAACCTCTCTTCCTCCACCTCCTTGCTCAGCAGTCGGCTGTAATCGTACGCAGGGAAGAAGATCTGCCTGAAGAACTGGTGTGTCCTCTGGATCCATTGATCCATTTCATCACCATGAGTCACTGGACCTTTTACTTTGACCTCCTCCCCAGCCGTTTCTGCAGGTTCTGCATATAATTATAGACGTTTTACATTCACATTTGGAAATATTTGAAAGCTCAAGTTTTCACATCCATGTCACCCTTTACCTGCATGGGCGGGTGAAATGTGACAGAACCTTTTGAAATGTGACAGAACCTTTTCACTGATATCAGTTATTTTTGAAGGGGGGCGAGCCCCATCTATCACCAGCTTTGTATGTCTGTGTACCCCCCATGGCGATAATTTGACTGAGCCATGTGTACCCCATAGCAGCACTTGATTGGCTTAGCATGGAATGTGACTTATGATAAGAGCACCCCTGGGATTTTATTAGTATTGCATAAAATAAAGTCTTATTCAGTGTACCTGTGTTATATAGAGGCAAAGACGATTCCTCCTTGTTATGGATCTCTGAGAACTTTGTGGCACAATCACTGGCTATCGCTGAGAAATGTACACAAAAACAAAGTTGCACAACACAGTTTACTGCAAGGATTTGCATTGTAAACAATTCATTCACATTTCTATAAAGAAAAGTAGTAATATCAAATTTCAATCAACTGTTGATATTTAGTGTTGCTATAGCGAGGTTCAGTTTAAGCAAAGAATGTAAATTGTATTCTTGCCACACATTATCTTACACAACACAAGCATAGACTTGGTTAACTAGAGAGGGAAAATGTGTCATAATTTCATTTGTACAGATTATACTCAAAAAGTGAAGCACAATATGCATATTATAATGTGCATAAACGGTATCTGTATATTGGAAAATAAAACAAGTTAACCTGTGGTCTGAGAGGAGGCTATGGGACTGCGATTACGCTGGAAATTAGAAGATGACAACTGCAGAATGTCTCTGGACCAGGCTGTCTGTGTTGAGAAGTACAGTAGGAAATATGCCAAAGCTGTTTAATTTACATAATGACAGGCATCTATATCTACAACTGAATGCTAATATAGGTTACATTTCATGTGATGTCTTTTACCCTGAAAGGGTAAAGGGTGCTTTAATGCTCTAATCTTCATTGCGACCAACCTGTTTGGTTTCTGTCTTTGAACAGGGCTGTTGCTGGCTATCTTGATCAATCAGCTGGATCTTCACTTCAGCACAGGCTAGTAGAACTTCTAAGAACTCAAGGAAAGTAATCTACAAGGAATAAATAAATAGATGGAAGTAAAATATGAAAGGGCGGGAGAGGGAGATTGGGTCGATAGATGTTGCAGGCCTACTATGGGCTTTTATTTATTCAATGTTTTGGCATTTGGAACAACTAGATGATCGATATTAGAGCATAAGAGCTCACCTCTAGATCCAGGTTGTAATAGGACTGCTCTCCGGTGTCAACATTCTCCGCACTCATGATCTTAAGTAATTTCCCTGTGGTCAGCTTGGCATCAAACAGCCGAAGATCCTGTTTTTTTGGGGAAAAAATCTTAATAAATGACAACAGAGATGTGTAATAGGGGGCTGTGGCTTTTTTGCAGCAGCACGCAGAGAAAGGGAGCCACAGGGTGGCACCCTTCTCCAGTTAACACATGCAGAGAAAGGGAGCCACAGGGTGGCACCCTTCTCCAGTTAACACGTATACCAATCTTTTGTCATGGACTGGCAGGTCTGTGCTGCAGTATAAGGTATATTGTATACTGCCAGACTGTGCCAGGCCTATTTCTCGGTTGGTTAGAGGTATATCCTAGGATGACTAGGCATGATAGAACCAATGCATGAAACACCCTGCCTAGAACCTTACCGTTACCAGACTTAGGGCCCAGGAACAAAATAAAAGAAGACATTGTGTTGATTTCTGTTTTCTCATTGTTTTATGATGTACTTGATTATCTTTAACCATACTGTACAGCCCGGTCATAAAATTGTGCCTACCAGTGTAGTTTTCACAATCAGAGAAGTAAAAAATGTTACCTTAAACATCCACACACAGTGTCTGCAGGTCATGGTGTGGTCAGCTGGGGATGTTGCCTTGACTACACTAAAGGCCTGATAGATCTCCCAGCACCTCTCTGTGTAGTTCACAGTAACCACTGCATGAGCTGGGTTACTGAACAGAAACCCTGAAGCAAAATAAAAGTGTAGAATTTTAATTAAAGTGAGAATGCAGTCACTTGTAGGTATACAATACAGTCACCTGGAGCCTATGCTGTAAATGCTGCATGCACCTTTTACATTCTTTGCATTTGGAAGGATGTTGTCATTCATCAGCTTGGAAAAGCATGCCACCAAAACACTGTTTGAAGACCTAGGACAATGAAAGACACATGCCTTATGTGTTCTTTGCGACACAGAAAAATCACTATTCATTTATCCATTTTCAACTGAGATTATAGCAAAAATGATTACAATGGTAAACATAAAAATACACTGGACGTTGTATTACTCCCATGTCAAAGAAATGTTTCAGTACTCACTGTATGCCTGCATGGTACATGTGGTAGGCCAGAACTACCACACAGCTGATGAATGTGCGCAGAAGCATTGAAGTGAAGGGCGAGTGGACCTGTTCTTCTGGTGGGACATCCTCTGAGAACATGCAACGAACATGCAACATTTCTAACTTGATTGTGTCCAGACCATTGTACAGAACTTTGTGCTGTACAATGGTACTTTATAAAAATAAAATGTACTTGTTAATGTAATTATGTTACATTGGTTAACATTTAGAGAAATGTTAAGATGTGGTGTCTCTACTTTGATGTTTTTATTTTTTCTCTGTACACTCCTTACAATATATACTTTTTTTTTTTTTTTACCATACAACACTATTTGATCATAATCACACACAATGTATTGAGCACATACAGTTGTACTGTATGACTATAAGACTGAAACTACAAGGGTCCCCTCACCTCTGATGAGGCGATCTACTTGTGCCAGAGTGATGTCATGATGGTGGACATAGCAGTCTTTCAGCAGACGCCAGAACTGCAGGCGAGACAGCAGGAAGGTGTTGTCTGGCGACGCAGGATGTCCCAGACTGCTGTAGAAACTGTAGATGGACCTCAGCTCAGAGATGTGTCGAAGGACCGCAAACTCCACCTGTTGATTGAGAACACACATTCCAGCAACATATGATGTTGACTGCAGTCACAGCAGGAATTCTGCATGAAAAGAAATGTTATTTTACAGCATATTAACAGCAATCTGCGAAACGTGACCAGACCTGTTTGCACTCCACATCCCTCTGGCTGCTGGGGACTTTCTCCAGCAGAGATCCAATATCCAGAGCGAGGTCCGGACCGAGTACCACAGAGAGACTATCTGAGCCCCAGAGCCTCCTGGGACAGGCTACATTAAAACAATATACCACCACACTTATTAGTGAGACTCTCTATACTCAGTTAATAGAATGTCTAATACAGTACCTCAACGTCACTTAGTTGTGTTATACTTGTTATTCACAAGAGACTCAACATCTTTTTCTAAATTGTATTGTCACAGATGTCACATATCTGATTAGCATCAAACATACTACCTACTCATAATAAAACATGCAGTAGGGTGTGTGTGAGAGAGAGAAAGGCACATTCAATGAACAATGGAAATCAGTTTACAGTCTTCTGGGAGGGGAGTGTGAGTTCTGATCCCACTCAGGTTGGGTGTTTTTGAACCATCCAAACGGAAAGAAGGAAACTCTGCCATGTGATCATCCACAAACTCCCCTTCAAAAACACGTCCATTCTTGAATATGAACTTTCCCTGTAATGCAAACATTTGAGGCACTTTTGAGTCTCCAATTAACCATAAGAACTCTAGCATCCCTATTCTAGTATTTCATTAAACGGTAGGCCAAGAAGAAAAGCCTATGCCAATTCTTTTATAGTCCATATGTCAAGTTCAAAATATACTGTGAGCTTGCACATTTTTGCTGTACAATACGAATTATGATATGAACTGCGATTACAAAATACGATATGAACTCATCACTTGAATACATCTTTAACTTTAAATACTGGAATCAATTTGCATAATACTGATATTTAGGGAAGTATACCAGCAGATTTGTTTTCCACTGGCCAATATTACCTGTCCATGTTTTTTATTGTGCTTCCATCCCCCTTGATAGAGAGCCCCACCAGCATAGTAGAAGGTGCCACATCCATGCCTCTGGCCTTGAACAAAATCACCCCTGTACTCATTTCTCTGGGGGTACTGGGACCCAGTCTTTCGCTTCAGGAACCAGGTATGAGTACCTTTCCCATGCTGAGAAGAAATAAGATATAGTACGTACTTAGATAACATTAATATAACCAACTGCAGAGAAGAGACGGTTATTTTGTATGTCCACAGATTGGACACACAAACAGAGAACATTACAAAATAATTGCAAACTGTACTATTGGATTCACTTTCCATAAATACACTGTTATAACTTTTTCCCATACCTGAACACCATTGTGCCATGTCCCACTGTACTCCTGCTTTACATCCAGCCACTTCATAGTTCCCTCACCGTGTCTTTGGTTTTTCTTCCAATGACCCTCATAAACGTTACCTGATGGGTAGCTATTAGGAAAGAGAAGTCATTATCATGTTCATGATCATTTCAATGGAAATGCGAATACTGTTGATAGTATTAATGATAGTAATACAATGATAGTATTAAACAAAAGCAAAATAATGAACTGTGCTTTGTACAATGCATAGCATACCATCTCACTCCCCATCCCTCTATGCTGTTATGCACCCAGTCTCCGTCAAACCATGATGTTCCAGCCTGATTGTAATGAATTGTACCCTAGGGAACAGTTAAACACATTAGCGTTTGCATGGATCTTTCAACCTGGCATCCCTATTTTGTATAGTCTAATATCATAAACATAATTTTCTTAAAAATAAATAAACAATTCAGACCGTTCAGTTCTGTAGCAAGTATTATTTTGATTAAGGCGCCCTATAAAAATCATACCTTGCCATGTCTTTTGCCGCGATGCCATTCCCCTCTATATGTCACAGAGGCATACTTGTGGGTTCCAACCCCATGGCTTATGGCATTGTACACCTGTCCCTCATAGGTGCTTCCATCTAACCAGGTGTATTTTCCATGGCCCATGGGCACATTAGACACAAACTCCCCCTGTCAGATTAGAAAGATCAATTCATTTTTTTAATAGGACAAATTGTGTGAATTAATGCCAGCAACTACAGTAGGCTACCTATATGCATATAGGTAGGCCTATAGTACTATATATAATATAGCCTACCTCATATGTCAGTCCATTTGCCCATGTGTAGACACCAAACCCATGCATGAGTCCTTCTGAAAACATACCCTTCAGTGAAACATAAATTGGAAAACAGTTACATTTTAATTAAGGCAGGTGAGTACAGTTAAATTAATCGCCAGGTGTCTTAAATCTAGCCTACCTTGTACACATGGCCTCCTTGAAAATATGCAGCACCTTCTCCATGAAAGCGGTCTTTACACTTTTCTCCTTCATACCTGTCAGTCAGTGCGATGTTTTAAGTTAATATTTACTTGATGCAAGTTATGTTTTTGATTTACCTGACACTGACAGGCTCAGACTAAAGCGTCAGGCTACTTCATATTTCAGTGAAATTAAATGAATAGCGATTCACCTCTTCACAATAATATCAGAAAGGTCAGGAAGTACATATATGTCTTGGGTTTTCTCCGGTGGCTCGTTATTAATATTAGCTAGTATCGGGTCGAGTTGCGAAGAGAACGAGGTTGTCAAATCCGACTGCTTCTCCGACTCTTGCTCCTGCTCGATACCAGATTCCAACACGAGACTGACAGAGCCATCCGACAAGATTTTACTCTCCGTTAACTCGGGTGTAGCAGCTTTATCAACACCTTTTGTTTTCTTCTTTTTATCGCCCTTTGCCATTGGATAATATGCGCTGCTTCCCTAACTTTAGCAAATTTCCAAACAAGCGTCTCCATAGCAACGCTACGGGATCTGTCAGAGTACAAAAAAGTGCGCTTGTCCACGTGAACATCACAAGTCACTACAAAGTACCAAAATAGCACTAATTACAAAGGAAAGCGCAATTTTATATAATGCATAGGCTAAATGAAAAAACTTTAATAGGCCTACATGGCAGAGTGAAAATAGGCCTACATTACTCTGACAAAATGTCAGATCAGGTGACAAATGGTGTAGACACAACAGAATGACCTACAAATTTAAGAATGTACATTGATGTTTGGTCAAAATACATGTTAAATAGCCATATAGTTATTATTATTATTAATAACCTATAATATATTAATTGCTATTCAGGTCTTTGTCTCGCCAGCTCTTCCTCCAATGAGAGGCTACGGAAAACATTTTATTTATTTTTACAAACGAGTTGACAGCTGGAATTGGAACAATAGAAGATTATATATGGGTTCGCTCTCCTGGTTGCATAATTTGATGAGTGACCTGAAAATTAGTTGAGATGGAGCAACCCTTCAAACACAGCATCAATGTTTGTTTGTCAACAGAAAAAAATACTATAGTAATGTAACTGAAATTAGTAAGTACCTTGCTAATATGAAACTGAAAAAACAAAAGTCCAAAGTCAATTTATTTTGTTTCTCACAAATTCAGATACCTATCCATAAAGGAACTGTCCACTAAAGGCATTTTATTCCAATGTCTGGCCCAGTAGTTTTAGATCTCTTAATGAAGTGCAGTGCTTAACTTCTTTTTTATGAATTCAAGCAAGCAAGTAATTGAGGGGAAGGAAATTACACGTGATAATTAGCATCTTTAATTCTTTATCAAGAATGTACAAAATGATCCATCTTGAAACAAATAAAAATGTTACAGTGTCAGTGTTACAGGGAAAGAATTGTGGAGTAAAAATAGTCTCTTCAATAGCCACGATTCAGATATGGTACAAAACACCACAATCATAATACCATAAAGTCAATCCAATATTTAGCTTGTGTCAAGACAATCAGTATCCTCAGTCCTGTGAAATCATGTCTAAATTAGCCAGGTGTCTCATGGTGGGCCTTCCGTGTGGACAGTTCCATGGCTGTTCAATCTCTCCCATGTGAACTACCAGCTTCTTCATCTCATTGACACTCAAAGCAGTACCAATCATCACCTGAGGATGCAGCCAGACACAAATATGACAGGACATTACGAGGTAAAGAGAGGTTTCATTGTTAGCTAGTCCTGTTAGCGAAGACAGTGTAGACAAAAAAAGCAGTCAAACAAAATATATACAGTGATGGTTTTTAATATTCACCCAATAAGAGACTATTTCCTCTACACATTTAAATAACTTCTGTGATTGACATGAACTTACTGATTTCCTACAGGCCCTGGAGGCAAACATCTGTCTGACGCGAGAAGGGCGACACATGACCCCTGGGCTATCACTCAACATGAAGATGAGCTCCTCGATGTCCGCTGGGCCAAACGTCCAGTTCTTACTGGTTGGTAAAGACACCAGCTTCACCCTCTCCATCACCTGGGCTGCAAACACAATCAGTAATGTTGCAACTATCCATTGGACTCATTTCTTATCAAAAACATATCATGAAGTACTTTGTACTACGTTTACGCTTGCTAAATTATACATACCATCCTCATCAACGATGAAGTCAAAGCCATTCTTTCTGAAAATCTCAATGTTCTCAATCAGTACATTCTCACTGACTGCAGTAAAGTGAAGATTCTGAGGCCTGAAATGGACCAAAACAAAGGTAATAATAACATGTTTTGTAAAGGAAATGGAATTTCAAACAATTACTGTACTGAATTGCAAAATAAAATGCCCTTACGCTATAAGTTTCTGTCCTTGGAGGACAGTGTGCTGCTGGAGCATCTCAAAGTTATATTTCTCATCGGTCGCATGTTGGTCGATCATGAAGAGGTCCGAGTTCAACTTTGTGATGATGAAGCCCAAGTTAAACTGACCAATGATCTCCATTTCTTTGAACATGTCCTTACTGTAAAAATGGGAGAAATCTATTTCAGTGGTTGGTAGTTCCTTATGATAAATGTTACAGCTTACGTCTCGAGGATTTGTATTTAACCTGTTCTGCATATTGTAATGTCTTAAAAGAAAGGGTAGCATGTATGACTGTAATTCATAATAGAATGGTAGACAAGTCTTCTAGTCCAACTAAATACCACAGAACAACATTGCAGAAGACAATATCCCACCCAATCTCCTTCTTGAGCTCATCCTCTGCACTCTGGTTCTCTCCAGGACTGATCTTGGCCCTGAAGCGTCTGTACTTGAGACCCTTGTCGGCTTTTGCTGTCTGCTGCTCCTGCAGCCTCTTCAACCTCCCGGACAACTCGTGGAAAGAGAAATGGAGTGGCAGTGTCCTCTTCCTTACATGCATGGGAGCATCCACACAAGAAACAGAAGAATCTTCCAAAGAGAGTGGGTAAGTGGTGGATCTCTCCTCTATAGGCAGATCCTCCTTTCTGGGTCGTTTGGCCCTTGGGGTCTGGCTGGAGTCTTTAGTGGAAGAACACAGTTCAGTCTCTGTGTCTGGCTGTTCCGGGACAACCAGGCATTCCTCAAATGTCTCACATTTGTTGCTGCTGGATTTGTCAGCTGCCAGGTCTGGAGAGTCGAGCTCTGGACCCGAACACAGGCTAACTGGTGATGTTATCATGGAGGAAGATTCAGGCAACGTCTCATCTCTTCCATTGTCTACGTCACTATGTGGGGGCCTTCCATACCTGAACCCATCTAGTACTGACCTCCCCACTAGGGAAGATTTTGTGACATCTCTGATAACTTTAACAGGGGATTTTATCATTGAACTGTGGGCAGAGGCCTTTTCAGAACCTTTAAAGAATGACTGCAGCGTCTTCTGCGTTGGTCCACTGTTTGCAGCATTGGAAGCACTTGGCTTGTTTCCATTGCTGGAACCATGATGCATTGAGAAGGCAGCTTTCAGCCCAGCCAGGTTAAGAGATGACTTGGGGCTTTGGAACGCCAATTCAGAATCCTCTCCAGGTTCAGAAATGTTCTCATCAGATGGGACCACCTGACATTGTTCAGATTCAGACCTCATTTCCACAGGTTTGTGGGAATCTAGAGAAAGAAACAAAAAGTGATATCTCTAGAGTACATTTCTACTAGTGCTGTGATCCCAACATTAATCGTAACAGAAATGAAAATAAATGATATTATTCATATTCATATTCATCATTAACATTTGTTCTTACGGGTGCCACTGCTGAGGATAGGTATATGATTGAGGTTGATCTTATTGACTCCAGTCTCATACATAGCGATGAGAGAGGTCTTCAGAGTGGCCAGCAGGAGTTTCTCCTCCTGGAGAAAGATCTGACGCTTGTCAGGAGTGACGTTCACATCAACACAATCTGAAGAAGCCCCACCATAATAGAAGTCATTAAATACAATATGAGAAGATTAGAATGGTGTTTTCTGAGGATATAGTAGCATCATATTATCATGGTGTAAATATTATCCACACATCATGATTTTCTTATTTCTACATACATTTATGATGATGAATAATGATGAAAGTAATTATGAAACTATTTTTGCTACAGGTGTATGGTCTTACCTGAGGCAACCGCTATGTTCAAGGCAACAAATGGATACTGATGTCTGTTATACATGTGGTATACTTCATTTACAACTTTGATCGCCTATGAGAGAGAGAGAGAGAGAAGAGAAGAGATAGAGATAAGCTGTGCCTAAAATACAGCCTGCAATCCTTTACACTTTTAACACATTTTAATTATTACCTTAGACGGATCACATGGCCGGTTGTTGATGAAAAAGAATTGTCTGTCTGTGGCACTTCTCCCGATTCCATGGTCTCCTCGTGACACAAAGCCAGTGATGCTGCAATACAAGTAATTGTTGCAATGAATAATAGAAGTATAGAATAAGAAAACAAGATGTATACTTTTGCTACACAGACTGATAATACAGTAATCTTCTTCACTTACGTAAATAGATTTTGGGGAAGTTCAGTACCATTGAGTCCATAGTCTTCCTTAATATTTTCTGCTGGAGGCAGCTGCTGAAAAGGCATCAGACTCTGTAGCTGTAGAAATAAGGGAAAAAGATGAGATTCTATGGATGATTAGATGTAGTGATGAGAAATTTTGCTCATGCTTGTATTGAGAAGAACAGCACTAAAATGTCATTTGGGAAAATTTGATTTGCCCAGTCTTTCAAGCTTAATCATGTACTGTTACAGTAGGTATTTTAAGCCATATGTACAGTAGGTATTTTAAGCCATATGTCCACAACATGCTACATCTTACCTGCTTGGGTCCAAATATGGCACCTATGTTGTCCCTCATGCTCTGGCTGCCACTAGTGCTGAGAACTGGGCTGCGTTTTCCTTGTCCGGTCTGGTTGGAACAGGTAATACGCACTCCCGTGGAAATAATACAGTATGACTGGAGTACGTGGATCATTTTAGTGTACTCCTGAAAACACAAACACAGTACAGGATTTTGTATTTGCAGTTTGCACACATTCTACAAGTTGGTGACATACTTGCTCTACTATACACATAGGACATACACAATTCAATATTATAACAAAAACTAAAAAAAGATTGGTAATCAGATATTCACAACGTTCAAATCCCAATGTAGGGATTCCATTGGAGAAATACCTAAACTGTACAAATCAATCTAACCTTCTTTATGTTGCGTTGGAACTCTTTGTGTCGCACAGGGAGAGTGTAGAAGAGCTGCTGTAGTGTGACGGTGGAGCCCTGTTGTCGAGGGTGGGGAGACCTCTGTACCAAGGCACCATTATGGTCAAACACCAGTTTGGTCCCCACCTGAGCCGACTCATGGCATGTCACCACACTCAAGTCACTGGCAAAGAGGTGATTAACATGCTCAAATTTCAATCTATATTTGATTATGATTATTGTGTTTATTCTGCTGTCATATATACTGTTATTAGGTGAATATAGAGTGCCCCAAAACAAAACAAAAAACAATAATTATGTATACATGAGGCCAGGCTAATTATAAAATGGTGAAACAATTGCTTTGTTTTAGTTTTCATTCATTTAACACATGATTTTCAGGTTTAGTGTTGGTCGTTTACCTCAGAGCACATAAAGAGCTCAAGGCTTCACCTCTGAAGCCAAACGTTTCCACATGGATGAGGTCAGAGAAATCCCTGATCTTTGATGTGTGATGCTTCAATGCTGAGAGAAAGCGGAAGAGAGCACAGCCGGAACAATACAAATGACACAAACACAGAGTTAAAAGGACGATCAACATACGGCATGCCATTTTATATTTACAGCTTCTGCAAAATGATCCTTACTCAATCCTTCAAAGTTGTCCTCCTCTACTCCTCTGCCATTGTCGGACACTTCCACAAGCTCCGCTCCACAGTCCTTCAAACGGACATCTGGATATGTATACATATGCATTAGAATAAGAACTTATTGTATTTGTTGAATACCTCAAAGGTTATACTATATAATTTATAATATTAATAATAAAGTCTTAAAGTCTATGGAATCCAATAGACAGAAATTGAAATATATACCAATATTGGTGGCCCCTGCATCAATGCTGTTCTCTACCAGCTCTTTGACAGCAGTGGACAGGGTCAGCACCACTTGTCCTGAACAGATTTGATGGACTGACTGTCTGTCAATTGCCTTGATAGCTCCAGCTGACTCTGAACTGCAGGAAGCAAGCATAACCATAATGTAGCCAAAAGTATGATACAGTATGATGGTATATTTTTGCGGTTTATTATTGCAATATGTAGTACAGTACAAGCAGCTCCTGTCTGCGACTCTGACATAATCAAAATAGTAATTGTATACCTTTCTTACTTAGTTAATATTGTTACTAAGTGCATTCAACTTACCAAGTAGCATCAGTCATGATTAGTGGAGAGTGGCAATGCTTTCAGACTGCTAACTTTGTAGTAGCAATGCCTTGGCAATATTCCATATTCCTTTGGTGAGGGGGAAAAGGCAAGAGGTAAGTATTAACGTCATTAACGTTGCTCTCATTTATCCACCATGTCGCTGAGCATTTAAAAATAATTGTATATTTAATGTTTAATAATTTATACATCTCATGTGGAACTATTGATGTGCTCCTACATGTAAACACAAGCAGTTCGTCGACGCGCGCTAACAGGATAGGACCACTAGGAGGATCAGTTTTGCACGGAATATGCGCAGTCGTTTTTTTTTTTTGCATAAAAGGCAAGCTATGCCGTGTTATGTACAGTATAATACTGAAAACTGAGCATATTCAACATGTAATTAAATCGAACCCTCTATGGCGTAATACTATTTGTATCTAGACAAGTTTTACATTCATTGGAAAATATAAATGTATGCAAACTTTGTTTAAAGAATAATTGCTCCAACCTCAGTAACTATGAATAATAATACTAATAATAACAAAAACATCTTGAAAACAAGACTAGGTGTTTATGTTGAATCCTCAAAATGTTTTTATTGTATCTGTATTTATTTGTTTCCTTAGACATTTCAAAAAACGATTTCATCATCTGTCCTCTCCTCCCCCTCAGAGCCATCTAGTAGAAGAGTTGCGCCATTGAGGGGTCATACATCGAGCGCTCCCTCGCTGTTCGTGCAGGCTGAATAGGGACAATTTTGAGTTTGAGATACATTGTTTTCAACGACGACGGCGCTATTCTAGGCATGTGTGCAACATGCCAACTGTTTACAAGTATTGCACAGTAACAACAACTACAGTCTATGATGTGATGCTTATGTTGTGCTATTACTAGGAATTGTCCCAGTTGGTTGCATAGAGGTTGTCCCCATTCTCAATAGTAGCCCATGTAGAAGAGCCGCCATTGGACTGGCCCCATACAGTGAACGTAGTCTGCGTAACTCTGTCTATACTCTATAAGGCTCTGCTCCCCCAGACCTACGCTGGCCAATGCAGTAGAGTAGAGAGTTAGGGATCATCAATAATCAACTACACTGAGAAATCACGCGTTGATATCTTCCTTTACCTATTATAGGCCAAGTGTAAATTATATATAATGGACCCTATACCACACGGTTCAAATTATTTATTTTATTACACTATATAGTGTAAGTGTAATAAGTGTATATATATTCGTTGATATCCTATTATCCTTGTTCATATTGTCAGACGCTGCCTCTACGTGAAACATGGCGGCCGGTGGATTCGCAGTACATGTCTGGGCATTCGCCAAACTGTAAGCTACTTGTTATTTCTATCACAGAAGAATATCGAAATATTAGAAACGGGTGATGCAAATTTGACCAAACCCTGGATAAACTAAATGGTCAGTTCCGGATATGTACGTATCTTTTGACATTGTTTAATATTCGTTTAAAAAACAACGCTGCACTGCCACCATGTACCGCTCCACCAACACCACAACATCAACAGCTGAGGCGTTCAGGAGGTCAGAGGAATGTTCTAGTACTGGTAGTATTAGTAACAATGTCTTGATTCATCGCAACTTTAAAGCAAGACACGAGTCCAGTGTGTTCAGTTTGACAAGCGAAGAGGACGAGGAGGAGGAGGACGTCCAGTTTGACAGTAAGTAGGACTACAGTATGTGTAAAAGTACAGCACGTAGAAGTCTATGTCTATATATAGCTGGCTTGTTGCTGTTTGGTGGTGGTGATTGACCCAATGACTGACCCCAGAGTGATTTCACATCAATGAGCCCCAAAATGACACTCATTAGCCCGCAGATCCATATGGTTTCATTTTCCATTTGGTGTCTAACTTTGGTTCCATTCGGTTCCCAACTTACTAAACATTCATGATAATTTAGCCTGGCCTGGGGAAACCCCCCCTGGAGCTCCCTCCTTGACTCCAATTCACACCAACGTCTGTGGGTGGAGTTATTCACAATGACTGACTGTTGACAGAGTAAATACACTCCGAAAATAGCAGATCAACAAGTTCTCAATGCATGCTGCAAAGCCATGTGAGTGAGCTTGTAGACATTGGACACTGGTGATGCATTCACATATTTCCATGCAATGAACAAACGCAGATTCAATCGTTTTCAACGAAATGGACCATTTAACACATGACAACATAAACATACAGTACATGTATTGTACACTAAGTTGAAGACAGTTAAATGACATTTTAAATGTACCCATAATTTTACTTAGTTTCAGGGCTAAATTTTACTAAGAGCCAGCAGCCTGGAGTAGTATGATGGTGTTTACCCGCAGACAATTATACACTTGTTTGTGTATAATTGGGTTGCTTCCTGTCTACCAAAACCACAGTGGAACAGGAGAGCCAGGGCAAGGTGTTTCTGTGCTAAATGCTATGCCTAGTACTTTAGTGCTATTGCATTTTTCATGAATATCTGTAGCTGCAAGAAATGCACTTCCTGACAAGCTGTTCCATAGCAACACAAATCCACTGACTGTGGATTTTATCTATTAATGGTAGACGAGGCCTATCAAGATTAGATCAAAGGTGAATTGAACACGGTAGTGTCTCTTTCAAAGTCTCAAAAGAGTAATAGCACTGTAGCTCCACTTTATTTACTAGTCTAAACAACAACTACAGTACTATTGTATACTATGTCACTGGCAATAATTTAAACACAAGCCTAGCTAAGCCTTTAGCTTAGTCAGTGGCACTGGAAGCTTTTGCTTTCAGTACAGTCAATGGATGAATAAATACTTGTGTAGAAATCATGAAAATGTATTAAAAGTAAGGAACGAAAAATAATCAAGTGAAGAGAAAGGCAATGTCTGCTCTGCACACAATACAGTAAACTGCTCTCTAAGTCCTTGTGTGATACATATGCTTCAAATCGCTGCTCTCACTATCATATTTCATCATTGAATCAATGATGAAATATGAAAGTGAGAGCAGCGATATTAGAGGCTTGAGGAGGTAAGGTTGAAGTAGAACCGCCCTCTTTACCCATTTCTGGCCCACTGCCCCGTCTCCTCATTTGATTTCAGAGAACGGTAGGTGGAGAGGGCCTGTGTGTGCACTGGCCTTGGGAGATAAGCATTGCCCCTGAGCACTCCCCCATATGCATAAACAAGATGCTAACATTCAACACTGTGGATGTGAATTGGAGGATTGTATTAGATATTGCTCTGCGTTCTGTTGCATTGCAAAAACAAAAATGGACCTGTGTGAAAAATACATTGTTGAAATGATAGTAAGAGCTATTGTTACAGGTAAGTTATCTGTCTTTCCTAGATTATATAATTTGCATAATCATCATCATAACTTAAACATGTTTGTTTTGTTAAATTGTGCTTTACATTAAAACGTCATGATCACGATTGCATTTTAAAAGGAAACAAAAATGAAACCGCACATGGTATTCTTCTATTTGTACTTTCAGCTACTGACACTGATGACACCAACTATGAGGTTCTAACGAGTGGAAGTGGGAAGCAATACCCTACACTTCAAGAATTTGCTTCGGCGATTCCCAACCAGCTTCTCCTCGGTTCTCTGCTAGAGCACCTGTGTGTTGTCTACGATGGAGACCCAGCGCGCTCACACAAGCTGTTCAAAGGTAACCCCTTCTCCCCATGGACAGAAATTATTCTTATTCTTACAGTATATGTTGGTTGGTTGGTTGTATTGAGGTGAGTTTTTTATGCTTTTTGAGGTTTTATCACTGTCCTTTCATGTAAATAATGTAAAAAGTGTAAACATGTAAAAATAATAATTTTCTATGTTTAGTCACTATCGTCTCCCATTTCCAGTTGACCACAAGGGCTTTTTATATATGAAATAATGTTCTAATTATTTCTAATTATTATGTGTTGTTTTCTTATTTAATTTTATTTTAATATTATATTTTAATGAGGATTTATGTTTTCTTTTGTGACCTCGCCTCTCTTGAACAGCCATTGGCCAACGTTTAGCTGCCATGAACCTACTCTCGCCTCTGGCCATCAGTGATGAGTTCAGCAGCGTCAGACTTCAACACAACAGGGCCTTTACTGAGCTGCTCCATGCCAGCTCCTCACTATTGACACAGGTAACTGGAGCCATAACCTATGAAGACATTTACAAAGACGGCCTACCATCATAACAGCATTAGCCTAAACTTATGAGTGGACTGAATTGTCTTAAAAGAGAGTATACTGCTATTATTTATTAACAAATATCTCCATAAACAAAACAAATCAATTATTTTTAATTAGATAGTTAGGAGGTCATATTGACACATATAGTTTGCAGCTTCACACCGGTTAGCACAAAAAGTCTCCTGGAAAGTAGTGACAGTAGTATGATACCTGCAGGCAGTATTATTAACTTCTCATTCATGTTTTGTCCTTACTGGACTTGGCTTAATTTGGGGCGAGTACCTACTGTATCTGGGTGATAGAGGAAAGTGGGAGTTTGGTTGATAGAGTGAGTCATCAAAGGAATCAGCTTACTGCCGTCCATTACCACAGATGTTTCATCGATTGTGTCTAGAACAGTCAACACAACAGTAAAATATTTGCTGTCGCTAATGTCCTTATCCACACACTGTTCTCAGTGCTCCTCTGCCCTAATTTATACTCTGATGATCACATTTTGCTGTCAGAACATACTTCTTTAGTATAGACACAATGCACATCTTACTCTCATGTCTCTCAGGATCCACAGCTTCTTGGCACAGACGCTCAGGAGCTTACTGTAAGGTAAGTAGCACTATTTGTTGTTTCTTTTCTTTATTTAATGACTGATCTGGCTGAAGTGGTATGGAAGATACCACTACCAAGTCTATCATTAACCAGATCTTTGATATATTTTGTATTTCCCACAGACCCAAGGATGGGCGCTTCCTCCTTGCACAGACGTCACGATATCTCAATGAGTTTAAAGAGATATGTAGACTTGGGAAAGGATCTTATGGCAAGGTTTTTAAGGTAGTTCACCCACTGCATGATTCTTGTGTACTGCCACTGAGCTAATTAGATCACACCTGCTTACGTATGTGAGAAATTGAATTTGGACATTCAGTTGCAAAAGGCAGCAGTGCACAACCGTTGATACGGTACACTTACAGCCTTTGGCAAGAAAAGTATTGTAGATTGGACCAACAAAGGTTTTACCTGATCCCTGGAGGATCTCAGTATCCATACAGGGAGACCAAATACAACCACTGTAGATGGATTAAAGTTCTCACTCACAACCGATTCCATAAAAGCCAATGCGTCTTCTGTAAAAGCATGCTTTTCACTGTAAATTGCAGATATACAAGCTCACAACATGTTGCAGCACAACATGTAGTGAACTTGTAGATTGACTTTTATTTTAAGATGAAACATTTTAAGTGATCAAATTTGCAATAAATTAGAAGCGTCTTCCAGAATGATCTCATAATCAGTTCATGTATATCATATATCATAATTTCATCATTGCCATCATTACATTTTCAGCCTTGATATTCTATATTGCTTTATGCCATGTACTGCAGTTCAAGTTATATATTGTATTAACATGTTATACTACATAATATATTACTGACCGAAAATAGGTATGGATTGCAGCTAAATCTCGCAAGAGTTGCACGTGCCAAGTCGTCATTCTTCTGTTTATTTTTCTAGGTTACAAATAAGCTGGATGGTCAGAACTATGCTGTGAAGAAAATCCTCATTAAGAGTCTGTCCGTGGAGGACTGTATGAAGGTGGGATTCTTGCTAAATTAATGTTAATGTGAGTGTCATGTAATGCTGAGAATTGAACGTCTGCAGTGAATTATACATGTCTATGGTGACTGCAGGTCCTCAGGGAGGTTAAGGTCTTGTCCAGTCTACAGCACGTGAATGTGGTCGGCTACCACACTGCCTGGATGGAGCACGTTCAGCCAGCAGTATGTGAGTGCATCCTGTTTCCTTTTATACAATTGTTGTAGAAATGTGTGATGCACTAAATTAAGCAGGTTTTAATTTGGAAGCTGTGTCTGTTCCAGCCTCTCAGCCTGGCCTGCCATCACTGAAATCCCCTGCAACGCAAGAAGGGTAAGATGACAATAAAATTAACGACAATAAATATTGCTGTTATAAGAAATATAGCTGCAAGGAGCTATAAAGCGGAACCAAGCAGTAAGGCAATAAGATCATTATGCACAGTAAGCTATAGCTATATTGTGAGAGGGTCGGTTTTAATTGTGTGAGAGTTAGGGTTCTCATACACTGAGTTGCCAGTATCCAGATTTGAACTCCTGACCTCATTTTTCAAAGGCCTGAGCTTTTAGAACAACTGAGCTTTCTGGAAACAATCAGTTGTTTTATTCTAAACAGCAGAATCATTCAGTGTTTTTAATAACAATTATGTGTGTTCTGGTTTTGGGTGTTTGCCTGGGACATGAACTGGGCACCTTCTGATTTCTAGACAGCACTTTGCTATGGCCTGCCTGTACCTAAGTTTAAAGTCTAAATGATATTTGTGTGACTTGATGTTCATCTTATCTTTATAGAACTGATGAAAGCGCTGAAAGCAGTGGCTCTGGTTCCTCAATAGTCTTCCAAAACTCCAGTCACCCTGAGCCGGATGCAGCTATAGCCGGCAATGGAACTCCAAAAGAAACAGAAATAGTTTCAAACCCAGATCAGGGGAAGGTGCTTTGTCCCAAAATGGTGCGGAGCATCCCAGAGCGCTACGTCCCCTGTGTGTTCCTGGATGAGCGGCAGCATGGACCAGTGACTCCCTCTGCCTGTCCCGCAGTGGTCTGGGATGACTCCGAACCACCAGAGGAGGGCTCCAGCAAGATGAGAGCGGAGCTGAACAACAACAACTCCTTCATTGGCATGGAGGGTCAGCAATGGCTTGACAAACATGCAGCTAGAACGTGTTTCAGTGAGGTATGAATTCGCTACACAGTTATACACTTGGTGGTAATATAACACATAACATACTATTGCCTATATTCAAGGTGGGTTATTACTGACATACTACAAGTACAAAAATAAATAAATGTCAAATATATTGTACTCCCTCTAAATCTTTCTTTTTTGTGGCAAATATCATCAAAATTGACTGTCAACTAGAGCTTAAATCCCCAAATTGACCAAAATGGGTACAAAGGTGCAATGCAGTAAAAAGCAGTTCTGTGTGTGCCGGTACACTATATAAAGTTACGCTATGCAATGTTTTCTGTTGGTAAGAAATTAAGCTCTTGGCATGGCAGACTCGGATTTAAATCACAGATAACACATAAAGTTGAATGCATATTTTAATGGCCGTGCATATTATTTGTGGTTGTTGTTATGTACACAGGTATTTAAAATTCCACCTACATTATTTGTTTCATTTGTGTCATGTGTTCTTGTCCAGTTTCAGCTGATGCTATACATCCAGATGCAGCTGTGTGAGCGCTCACTGAAAGACTGGATTTCAGAGAGGAACACCAAGTGCACAAATGAACTCGCCTCTAGATGTAATTATTCTGCTGCAATTCAGTACACATGCAGAGCAGGACCAAAAATTATTATATTATTTAGATTGAATATTTTTTTCCCCAGCTGATTTAGTGAATTAGTAGCACTTCACACAAAAGTGGGATTATTGCAAAAAAAGTACAGTTTGAGTTGAATAATGTTCAAAGAGCACTGCATAGCTTTTTTTTGTTGGTTACCATTTTATAATTGTAATGCTGTGATCATCACAAATTCCCATCTGCATCACTGTCATGGCAATAAAAACACTATGAAGACCATCCCTTGAGTGTAATTGTTTAATTGTGGGATTAATCTGTTGTGTTTATTTTCAGGTCCCTATGGAGGTGTGGACCCAGAGCAAACTCTTGGCCTTCTGAGGAAAATACTGGAAGGGGTGGAATACATTCACTCCAGGGGGATCATGCATAGAGACTTGAAGGTAATGCTGTTGCATGTCGAGTAAATTGAATGTAATCTGGCTGTAAAATGTGTAGCATCAGATGTGATATCGATGTAATTGTCTGAAGAGACAACTTCAGTTTGGAGGCAGAGGACTCCCAAAGAAGTTATTGAAAGTATTACCATCCTCTGTCATGAAAGTGATGTGCATGTTTCCCAGCAGTTGAAGACAAAGTCATAGACCGTCTTGGGCAGTATTCTTCTCAGCTCCTCACTCTTGTCCCTGATGTGATTTAGATAGATGTAGTTCCTGCATGTGTCTTGGAGGCTCCTCGGCTGCCGACTCATGTTCAGCAGCTGGTCTCTTAGCTTTGAGAACTGCGACTGCCTCAGGGCACATGGCAGCTGCCCGTCTCGGTTGTAGAAAGTGAGCGGGGC
This sequence comes from Benthosema pterotum, assembly GCA_039105355.1. NCBI lineage: Eukaryota > Metazoa > Chordata > Actinopteri > Myctophiformes > Myctophidae > Benthosema > Benthosema pterotum. The sequence goes on from CM076981.1 coordinate 36,516,160, forward strand.
CGTCAGGCCAAGGAGCTTTGCGAGCAGAGAGCCGTTCCTCACGTTTGCGTCGTGGTCCAGGAACAGATACAGGCAGCTCTCCCCTGCTGTGGTCAGTCTGTTGACATCAGCGCCATGCCTCAGCAGTAGGTCCACCATCTCCTCCTTGGCCCAGCTGCAGGCCTCGTGCAACGCTGTCCTGCCAGCTTTGTTTACCGCGTCGACCACAGCGCCCTGCTTCACAAGCACAGAGATGCAGCTTGTGTCGGCGTCCAGCGTCCTGGGGCCTCGTGTGGTCGCCGCCATGACGGCTATGTGTAGCGGGGTGTTGCCCGACGATGCCACAACCTTTCAAAACAATAATGGTGTTAATGTAATACAAAGATTGTGAAGTTATGAAACAGAATTTTCCTATTCTGCCCATGACATCAAATGTGATAATTTGAGCAAAAAAGCCAAATCTATAAACTCACAAAGCGTTGCCTTGCATTGTGGGTTTGTAGATCGGCTATTTGTGTGTAAATTTTAGTATGGACCCCCCGAGGGGGCAAATGAAAAGGCAAATCAACAATGGCCACAATTCTCAAACTGTCTTGTGCGGTCTTGTGTACATATGCCGTGCGCACATATGCCGATAGGCCGCAAATGAAGCCTGTCTAATTGTTCATTGGCTCCTTGTGCAGCTAATCCCAAACCATGTCCTTTTTTGGGAAACGCCATGTCTCACAAGTGAGTGAAATGAGCAGATTGTCGTGTCAAGATTAAACTAAAATAACTTATTAAGCTATGATAGTGGTTTTCAACCCTTTTGATACCAGGGCCCACTATTTATCCACCAAGGACAATCATTTGAGGACAAATTGGTTCTGTCCACAATTCCAGGCTGGAATTTCGCAAACGAACATTAAACTCCTACATTCTCAATTGTGTAGACTTCTTAATTAGTTGGCGCTAATTCAAATGATGAATATTTTTAAACATGAAACCAAAGGGTTTCATTTTTACATCTGGTTAACCAACTTTCCATCATTTAGCCTGGAGACCACTAACCGAGGCTACTTTTTTCTTTTGCGGACTGGGGCGGGCCGTTGATTAAAATGTTGCGGGGCAGGTTGCTTGGTGGGGCAGAGCGGGGCGGGTTATGCAAGTATAGCCGCATCAAGTATAGGCGTTCGTCATTCGTCAGTTTGTTCATTCATTCATTCATTTATGCGAAAACATTTAAGCATTAAATATTGGTTTAATTTTGAAATTCATGTTTAAGGGAAATGTTACATCCGGACCTGACTTGACACACGCTGCTACGTGTCTAACCAGGACATCATCTCCCTTCATAATTTCATATTGTTTGATAAAGTCATAAAATATGTAGGCTACCGCATGTGCCCAATGAAAATATACACTTTACAGATTTGACAATTTTCTGTCTGTACATGGGAGGTTTGGAATCTCAACATTTGGCGGCATCTTTTGCCACTTTCCTAAAAGTGGCGCCGCCCGCTATTTTTAAATTGCAATGGCCTGTCATACAGGCTTTGCAGCCAGTCATACAGGCTTTGCGGCCTGTCAAGCAGACTTTGCGGCCTGTTATAGGGCTCTAATCCAAATTTAGCAGGCCCAGGCCTAGAGGTAGTCTTTAGGTCATGGCAGATCTTTGCTCGGAAGATCTTTGATCTTCACCACTGCGCATGTGCAACACCATCGTCCTTACACAATGGAGTTGTCGAGAATGTCGGCCAATGTGAAAGACACAGTTTAATCCAGATGAGAAAGATAAAAAGTTGAGTAAAAATGCTGTATATACAACATATTTACACTAGTGTGTACACACTGCAAAGTCATCATTGATTGAAGCACTCAATTCTCAGAGGCCGCATGACCAAACACTAATATTACACACAAAAGCTCAAGGACCTGACACTAACCGCATGAACGTCTGCTTGGAGCCCGATCAGGCTGGTTATGATGTCTTTACAGAGGGTCCCAGAGGCCATGTGCAGGGCTGTCATCCCTGCGCTGTCCACTGCATTGATCTCAGCACCGTAGCTGGCCAGGATGTGGATGGCTGGCAGAGCTGCATATCGCACAGCCAAATGTAGAGCTGTCTCGCGGCGCTGGCTCTTCACCTAAAATAAGATCACATCCGACTAGACTAGTATTAGACAAAGTATGCCAGAGGTTGATGATGCAAACTGACATAGATTTTGTTAGAGCTTGCCTATATTGCCCATTTAATCTCTTGAACGCCAGCTTTAGTTTTGAATAGTACTAATACTTCGAAAAGAACTATTCTAAGGCTCGAGTGATCATATCAACAGCTCTGTTGATACTGTAGCATCTTTTGATGTGTACATGCAGTGACTTTATAAAACTGACCTCCGTATTAACGTCGACACCGTGGTCACAAAGGATACGGAGGCAGGCCTCAGAACGCTGCTGCATGCTGTTTTTGGCCTGGAACCTGGAGGATGACTTGGGCCAGGCGTGGATGCATGGCCATCTAATAATCGCTAGGTGCAGGGCATTACGTCCGTAACTGTTCCTGTGAATGACCAGAACAGTGGCCTTGTGGTTAGAGTGTCCGCCCTGGAACTGGGAGGCCGGGGTTCGATTCCCGGTCGGGTCATACCAAAGACTTGGCACTCAGCATCAAAGGGATGGATTGGGGGTCAAAATCAGCTAATGATTCCCGAGCGCAGCAAGCCGCAGCTTACCGCTCCTTGGAGCTCACCACTCCAAGTGATGGGTTAAAAGCGGAGGTCCAATTTCGCTGCGGTAACGTAGTGACAAATCATGCGACCTTGACTTTTTTTTTTACTTTTGAATGGCAGCGAGATAAGATGGTTGAAACCTCTGCAGAAGTAAGAAAGATGCACTGAAACATTTAGCTGGAATAAAGCCACTGTTATGTGTTGCTCTACTAAAATCCACTTTTCACAAGTCAGAAATAAAGGAAGGTTGCTATATATACAGTACATCTCAGTGTAAGTGTGTAATTTTGCTACTTTAAATACTTTGTAATGCTGCCACGCCATGTGTTAATACATCTGTGTCTTGCGAATACACCAATCATGTGTGTACTGTAGCTACCTCAATTCAGGATCTGCCCCGGCTGACAGGAGGGATTTAAGGCTCTTTACTCTTCTGTAACATGCAGCCAAATGCAGGGGAAGGATAGATGGCCCCTGAGACAATGCAAGGCAAGACAAAAAACAGGTTAGAAGGTAGTCAAATATTCAGAATATGAGTCTTAACAGGCAATAGAAAAGCTGTTTGTTTGGCTCATGATGAAAATAATTATTATAATATTGTATTATTTCAAATACAGAAGTAGTAGTTTTCTTAGACAATACTGCCTCAGAAGATTATAAACATTTTATGATGCACAGCCAGCAGAATATCCAGCGTTCATGTATTCTATAGTTTGATGCTATCAAGCAACCAATACATGCTATAGCAGGTACATGAATCCATTTGACACTAGTGTCTTTAAAGATGCACAATTCTCTTTGCCATACAAATATTTACAATGACCAGAACATGTTTCCCTTACCTTATTGATCACCTTCTCAGGTCCCCCGGGTCTTGTATTTATGATACAATTACTCCCATGCTTTTTTGATATGTTGTCAATGCGCCCAAGATCTTCTTCCATAATTGCTACATAGAAATCATTGTCATAACATACGGGAGCCATGGTCCTCTTCGTTGTGGTCCAATGTGCTACTGATTTCAGATCCTCCCATGTATCCTCTCTATGATATGGAGGCATTAAGTTGTGGTGTCCAAACCTGGTCGTTCTGGTTTTGAACCAGTGTGGCAGTTGCAAGTAAGAGGAAATGAAGAAATATACTCAACCTGTTTTTGGTATTTAGTGTTTTGTGGCACTTTACAACTTTATCACTGGGGTCACTTTGTCAATTTGATGCTCAACTGTGACATAACACACTTTCTGTTACAGCTGATAAACTGCGTCTGGGACGATTTATAGGAAGTGATAAGATGAACTAGTGGTCTTGAAGCGCTGCCTGAGGTAGCTGAATTTAGACAGTAGTAGCTGAGTTGTTGCTCTTGATAAAAGATTAGTAGATGTTTACTAACTTGTTTCTGGAGTGCTGGACTATGGATTAGTCATTTCTCAATTTTCCAATAAGTAGTACATTATGAACACATGATCCTTGTTACCTAAAAAAGGTCAAAAATAATCTTAGTTTAAAATGTTAAAATTGTTGTTTTGTGTAATTACGTAATTGGAGTATGCAATATGGTGGGCTTGTACATTCTGTATACTGGATTTTGTTTTCATTTTCACAGCCTAGGAACATTTTCCTTCATGGACATGACTTCCATGTTAGGATAGGAGACTTTGGCCTGGCCTGCAGGGATATAATAGTGGATGAATCGTTGCCTTCTTCCCGGCATAGCACTGGTATGAAAAAGTCATTGTATCCTAACTTTACTAGTAAATTGACAGTTGCATCCAAACGTATCTCCTGAAATCACTACAGCCGCATTTGTTTAACTGGTCATTTCTCATTTCCCAGGCTCTTCACACACTACAGGTGTTGGAACATTTGTGTATGCTGCTCCTGAACAACTACAGGGCACCCATTATGATTCCAAAGTAAATATACAAGACACAAACAGTTTTTAATGGCACCATAATGACAATATCGTGCACACTGTAATCTCAACTGTACCATCTTCCTAACAGTTATTTATATGAAACTGTATTGAGTCGATCATGTTGTTCTCCCAGTCAGATATGTACAGCATAGGAGTGGTCGCCCTTGAGCTATTCCAGCCCTTTGGCACAGAGATGGAACGAGTGCGGACCCTCGAGAATCTCAGAGAAGGGAAGATCCCAGATTCCTTCTGTCAGCGATGGCCAGTCCTGGCCAAGCACATCACAAAGCTCACAAGCAAAGACCCCTGTGCTCGCCCCGATGCCACCCAGCTCCTATGCAGTGAACTCTTCAGCAGTAAAGACATGGTATGGATGGATAGCCTTTCTACAATATGGTTTAGTTAATAGTCTTTCAGTCAATGTGATTGTGTAGACTTATTTGACTTACCAATAAAGGCCCATCTGAATTAATATTTAGCATACCATCCCAAATCTATGCTCAAAAAGGAAGGAGAAAGAAAAGTGATTTTTGTGTACACAATTGTTAAACAATATTAACAATTCCAACTTAGTCTAAAATCAGGTTTCCTGGCAATCTGCTTGTCCATTAGAATTAATGTAGGGTGGCACTAGAGAAGGCCATTGGTTCACAAAAATCGTTTGAGACACCCTTTAATGAACAGTATCTTGGCAACATGGACCTATCAAAAGTCTCCTGCAGAGCCATGCCGTAAACATGTCTTCTCCTACAGGTCATCCATGGCTTGCAGAGGAGGGTGGAGGAGCAGCAGGAAGAGCTCATTCAACTCCGGAGACAGATCAGTGAGCTTCAGACTCAGAGTTCACAAAATAACGCAGAAAACTCGGATAGGACCTGACCATAATTCCAACCACTTCTTGAGAGACTATCAAAATCACTGCGTTATTCAACTTCTGTACCATTTCAGAATTGTTCGACTTGGTGCAAGTGGTTGATTGTGTGTCTGAGTGAGTGTATATGTGTGTGTTCTCTATACCTGGAATGTGACTGTACAGATTTTTAAATTTATTTAACTGTACAATAAATATTTATCTTGGTCATTTATCTTGACCAAACACCCAGTTGTGGAATTTATGAGGCTTGTCATATGCCATTTGTAGCTATTTATAGTGTGAATTCAATAGATTCTGAGGTTCAATAGGTTCTGATTTTACATATAAAATTGATTAAAGAAAATAGACGAACATTTAAAACGGGCAAAATTTGAATATAAATGTATGTTTTCAGCAGTTATTTCATGGATGAAATTACATAAGATAACACTGTATTGACCGTACAGAGGGGAATTCTGTCTAAATTGACAAATGTCTATGTTATACTCAATTAACGTATGGTATATTTGCCACGGCCACAGACCTGGCTAATATAGCTGTATGCATGCAGCATGCCAAAATAAAATGTGTCATTTTAAGTACATTTTATTTATAAAGCATCTTTTGAAACAGGTTACAAGGTATTCATTACACACTCCATACAACAGTATTGAGCAGTACAGAGGATGAGTAAGGTGGCTTCAGGTCTAGGATTCATAGTGGGGTTCCGTCTCCATGTTAAATTAATTTGTCATTTACAACTCTTGTAAAAGTTTAACTTTCGCTACTAAATTGAAAGTGAGGGCCACTCGAACCATTTTGGTTTAGTGGCCAGCAGCATGCTGTACATTGTCTTTGCTGAAGCTTGCTTTCCCTGTCTAGATGTGCAGATGGCTGCTGGCTCACCTGGAGGCCCCTGTAGGTGCGATTAGGTGGGGCTTGAGTCTTTCAAACTGCGGCAGTCTAGTCAAGTGTCTGTAGAGGCTATATACAGGAGAGAATTGCTCCACAGCCCGAGGTGCTGGTCACTCGGGTAGAGCTGGTTTGAGTTGGAGTGAGTAGTACACGGAGTATATCAGCTGATTTTCTGGGCACACTTGATTTGAATACGCATGAATGTGGTTGAACCTGAATTGGTAAAATAACATCAGATGGTGGCCATTTGTAAACTAGCTGTCATCGCAGACCCATAGCAACAAAAAGTTCCTTATGGTATGCTTTGGTTGACATGATAGGGACGACACTGAGGCTGCCTTGCACATCCTGCCCGATAGTTATGAGGGTAGATCTTAAAGTGTTCTGTTGAGTCCATGCGTTCTGAACCATCTTCAAGAACGTCTGCAGTGAATTATACAGTCTATCCTGACTCAGTTTACAGCACGTGAATGTGGTCGGCTACCACACTGCCTGGATGGAGCACGTTCAGCCAGCAGTATGTGAGTGCATCCTGTTCCTTTCATGCATTTGTTGTAGAAATGTGTGATGCACTAAATTAAGCAGGTTTTAATTTGTAAGCTGTGTCTGTTCCAATCTCTCAGCCTGGCCTGCCATCACTGAAATCCCCTGCAACGCAAGAAGGGTAAGATGACAATAATATTAAAAACAACAACAAATATTGCTGTTATAAGAAATATAGCTGCAAGGAGCTATAAAGTGGAACCAAGCAGTAAGGCAATAAGATTATTATGCACAATAAGCTATAGAGAGGTAGGACTGAATTTGTGAAACAGAACACCATGTAATTGTGAGAGGGTCAGTTTGAATTGTGGGAGCGTTGGGGTTCTCATACACTGCCAGTAGTTGCCAGTATCCAGATTTGAACCCCTGACCTGAGCCTTTAGAGCAACTGAGCTCTCTGGAAACAATCAGTTGTTTTATTCTAAACAGCAAAATCATTCAGTGTTTTCAATAACAATTGTGTGTGTTCTGGTTTGGGGTGTTTGCTTTTCATTTATTTCAACGTACAAGCTTATCTTCAAACTCGAACTTGAGATCATGATCCATAGATTGTGTGTAAAATGTTTCATGCAAATTGCTCAAAACTCCAGGTAGAAAATCATGTATAAACATTTTACAAACTGCTCAAAATGGCAGAATATCTGATTATATATATGAATATCAGAGGTTAATTGTTGTGTGATATAGTCATCAAAATGTCATCAAAATTGACTGTCAACTAGAGCTTAAATGCTCCCCAAATTGACCAAAATGGGTACAAAGGTCACAGAGGAACTCCAAGTGCACAAATGAGCTCGCCTCTAGATGTAATTATTCTGTTGATATTCAGTACACATGCAGAGCAGGGCCAAAAATATTACCTTTTACTTCAATGTTAAATAAAAATTTAATATTTTTTTCCCAGCTGATTTAGTCATATATAGTTCTTCACACAAAAGTGATTGTTTCTGTCATTTAATGTACATTTTGAGTTGAATAATGTTCAAAGAGCACTGCACAGCTTTTTTGTTGGTAACCATTTTATTATTGTAATGCTGTGATCATCACAAATTCCCATCACTGTCACAGCAATAAAAACACTATGAAGTCCCTTGAGTATAATTGTTTAATTGTGGGATTGATCTGTTGTGTTTATTTTCAGGTCCCTATGGAGGTGTGGACCCAGAGCAAACTCTTGGCCTTCTGAAGAAAATACTGGAAGGGGTGGAATACATTTCCTCCAGGGGGATCATGCATAGAGACTTGAAGGTAATGTGGTGTTGCATGTCGACTGTCAAGTGAATTGAATGTAATCTGGCTGTAAAATGTATAGCATCAGATGTGATATCAATGTCATCGTCTGAAGAGACAACTTCGGTTTCGAGGCCGAGGACTCCAAAAGAAGTTATTGAAAGTATTGCCATCCTCTGTCATGATGTGTGTGTTTCCCAGCAGTTGAAGACAAAGTCATAGACCCTCTTGGGCAGTACTCTTCTCAGCTCCTCACTCTTGTCCCTGCTGTGCTTTAGATAGATTTGGTTCCTGCATGTGTCTTGGAGGCTCCTCGGCTGCCGACTCATGTTCAGCAGCTGATCTCTTAGCTTTGAGAACTGCGACTGCCTCAGGGCACATGGCAGCTGCCCGTCTCGGTTGTAGAAAGTGAGCGGGGCCGTCAGCCCAAGGAGCTTTGCGAGCAGAGAGCCGTTCCTCACGTTTGCGTCGTGGTCCAGGAACAGATACAGGCAGCTCTCCCCTGCTGTGGTCAGTCTGTTGACATCAGCGCCATGCCTCAGCAGTAGGTCCACCATCTCCTCCTTGGCCCAGCTGCAGGCCTCGTGCAACGCTGTCCTGCCAGCTTTGTTTACCGCGTCGACCACAGCGCCCTGCTTCACAAGCACAGAGATGCAGCTTGTGTCGGCGTCCAGCGTCCTGGGGCCCCGTGTGGTCGCCGCCATGACGGCTATGTGTAGCGGGGTGTTGCCCGACGATGCCACAACCTTTCAAAACAATAATGGTGTTAATGTAATACAAAGATTGTGAAGTTACGAAACAGAATTTTCCTATTCTGGCCATGACATCAAATGTGATCATTTGAGCAAAAATAGCCAAATTTATGAACTCACAAAGCGTTGCCTTGCATTGTGGGTTTGTAGATCGATTTGTAGATTTGTGTGTAAAGTGTATTATGGACCCTAGGGGGCAAATGAAAAGGCAAATCAACAATGGCCGCAATTCTCAAACGTGTCGAACTGGGGCGGGCCGTTGATGAAAATGTTGCGGGACGGGTTGCTTGGCGGGGGAGAGTGGGGCGGGTTATGCAAGTATAGCCTCATCATGTATAGCCGTTCGTCCGTTCGTTCATTCAATAATTTATGCGTAAAACATATAAGCATTAGATATTGGTTTCATTTTGAAATTCATTCAGAGCCAGATATGTTAAGTGTAGCGCAGCACTTGAAACAGGACCGGATCTAGGTATTTGCATAGGGCGGCCGCCCTGTAGTTATTTGCATAACTACAGAGCGGCCGCCCTCATGCCATTTTCGCCTGCCCCCCAATTGGGAAATGTTACGTTGAGAGGTGGAATTCCACCTCTCAAATGATTAGTTTGTTTCTCACTGAACGCCATGAAGAGGAAGAGATTGATAGGCTATTGATGCCAAGACGAAACATTGCATAGTGTCCTTTCCACGTCCTTTCCTTGTTCCTAAAAGCGGCGCCGCCCGCTATTTTTAAATTGCAATGGCCTGTCATACAGGCTTTGTGGCCTGTTATAGGCCCCTAATCCAAATTTAGCAGGCCCGGGCCTAAAGGTAGTCTTTAGGTCATGGCAGATCTTTGCTCAGACGATCTTTGTTCTTCATCACTGAGCACGTGTCACACCATTGTCCTTACACAATGGCGTTCGAGAATGCCAGCCAATGTGCAAAACAGTTAAACAGTTTAATCCAGATGAGAAAGATAAAGAGACACTGCAAAGTCATCATTCTGAAGCACTGAATTCTCAGAGGCCACATGACCAAACACTAATATTACACACAAAAGCTCAAGGACCTGACACTAACCACATGAACGTCTGCTTGGAGCCCGATCAGGCTGGTTATGATGTCTTTACAGAGGGTCCCAGAGGCCATGTGCAGGGCTGTCATCCCTGCGCTGTCCACTGCATTGATCTCAGCACCGTAGCTGGCCAGGATGTGGATGGCTGGCAGAGCTGCATATTGCACAGCCAGGTGGAGAGCCCTCTCGTGGCGCTGGCTCTTCACCTAAAATAAGATCACATCCGACAGGAAGATTAGACCAAGTATGACAGGTTGATGATGCAAACCGAGTTTTCCTATATTGCCTTACTTAATCTCTTGAACGCCAGCTTTAGTTTGGAATAGTGCTAATTCTTAGAAAAGCTCAATTTTAAGGCTATTTCAAGGGATCATATCAACAGCTCTGTTTATACTGTAGCCTCTTTTGATGTGTACATTCAGTGACTTTACATAAAACTGACCTCCGTATTAACGTTGACACCGTGGTCACAAAGGATACGGAGGCAGGCCTCAGAACGCTGCTGCATGCTGGTCTCAGCCTGGAACCTGGAGGATGACTTGGGCCAGGCGTATATACATGGCCAACTAATAATCGCTAGGTGCAGGGCATTACGTCCGTAACTGTCCCTGTTAATGGCAGCGAGATAAGATGGTTGAAACCTCTGCAGAATTAAGAAAGATGCACTCAAACATTTAGCTGGAATAAAGCCACTGTTATGTGTTGCTCTACTAAATTTCACTTTTCACAAGTCAGAAATAAAATAAAGGAATGCTCTAAATCTAGCTACTGTATATATACAGTGCATCTCAGTGTAAGTTTGTAAGTTTGCTACTTTAAATACTTTGTAATGCTGCGACACCATGTGTTAATACATCCGTGTGTTGTGAATACATTCATGTGTGTACTGTAGCTACCTCAATTCAGGATCTGCCCCGGCTGACAGGAGGGATTTAAGGCTCTTTACTCTTCTGTAACATGCAGCCAAATGCAGGGGAAGGATAGATGACTGAGGCAATGCAAGGCAAGACAAGACAGGTTAGAAGGTAGTCAAATATTCAGAATATGTGTCTTAAGAGGCAATAGAAAAGATGTTTGTTTGGCTCATGATGAAAATAATTATTATATTATTGTATTATTTCAAGTAGTAGTTTTCTTAGACATCACTGCCTCAGCAGGTTATTAACATTTTATGATTTATGATGCACAGCCAGCTGAACATCCAGCGTTCATGTATTCTATAGTTTGATGCTATCAAGCAACCAATACATGCTATAGCAGGTACATTAATCCATTTGACACTAGTGTCTTTAAAGATGCACAATTCTCTTTGCAATACAAATGTTTACAGCAACCAGAACACATTTCCCTTACCTTATTGATCACCTTCTCAGGTCCCCCAGGTCTTGTATTTAGGATACAATTACTCCCATGCTTTTTTGATATGTTGTCAATGCGCCCAAGTTCTTCTTCCATAATTGCTACATACAAATCATTGTCATAACATACGAGAGCCATGGTCCTCTTCACTGTGTTCCAACTTGCTACTGATTTCAGATCCTCCCATGTATCCTCTGTATGCTATGGAGGCGTTAAGTTGTGGTGTCCAAAGCTGGTCGTTCTGGTTTTGAACATAATTTACTGACATGAGTGGCAGTTAAATGTAAGAGCATGTGTTTTTGGTATTTAGTTTTTTGTGGAACTTTACATCTTTATCACTGGGGTCACTTTGTCAATTTGATGCTCAACTGTGACATAACACACTTTCTGTTACGACTGATAAACTGCGTTTGGGGCGATTTATAGGAAGTGATAAGATGAACTAGTGGTCTTGAGGCGCTGCCTGAGGTAGCTGAATTTAGGCAGTAGTAACCGAGTTGTTGCTCTTGATAAAAGATTAGTAGATGTTTACTAACTTGTTTCTGGAGTGCTAGATAATGGATTAGTCATTTCCCAATTTTCCAAAAAGTTGTACATTATGGACACATGATCATTGTTACCTTTCTCCATTTTTCAGAGGTAAAAATAATCTCAGTTGGTTTCAAATCTTAAAATTGTTTTTTTTGTGTGTGTAATTACGTAATTGGAGTATGCAATATAGTGAGCTTGTACATTCTGTATACTGAATTTTGTTTTCATTTTCACAGCCTTTTTTCCTTCATGGACATGACCTGCAAAGATAGGCCTGGCCTGCAAAGATATAATAGTGGATGAATCGTTCCCTTATTCCCGGCATAGCAATGGTATGAAAAAGTCATTGTATCCTAACTTTACTAGTAAATTGACTCAGTAAATGCATACTAACTTGTGGCAGTTGTATCCAAATGTATCTCCTGAAATCACCACTAGATGGTGCCAGACGCATTTGTTTAACTGGTCATTTCTCATTTCCCAGGCTCTTCACACACTACAGGTATTGGAACATTTGTATATGCTGCTCCTGAACAGCTTCAGGGCACCCATTATGATAAGTAAGAAAGTAAATATACATGGCACAAACTGTTTTAATGGCACCATAATTGACAATATTGTACACACTGTAATCTCATCTGACTGTACCATCTTCTTAACAGTTATTTATATGAAATTGTATTGAGTCGTTCATGTTGTTCTCCCAGTCAGATATGTACAGCATAGAGTGGTCGCCCTTGAGCTATTCCAGCCCTTTGGATGGAACGAGTGCGGACCCTTGAGAATCTCAGAGAAGGGAAGATCCCAGATTCCTTCTGTCAGCGATGGCCAGTCCTGGCCAAGCACATCACAAAGCTCACAAGCAAAGACCCCTGTGCTCGCCCGATACCACCCAGCTCCTATGCAGTGAACTCTTCAGCAGTAAAGGCATGGTATGGATGGATAGCCTTTCTACAATATGGTTTAGTTAATAGTTTAGTCTTTCAGTCAATGTGATTGTGTAAAATTATTTGACTTTCCAATAAAGGCCCATCTGAATTAATATGCAGCATACCATAAGGAAGGAGAAAGAAAAGTGATTTTGTGTACACAATTGTTAAACAATATTAACAATTCCAACTTAGTCTAAAATCAGGTTTCCTGGAAATCTGCTTGCCCATTAGAATTGATGTAGGGTAGCACTAGAGAAGGACAAAAATCGTTTGGGACACCCTTTAATGAACAGTATCTTGGCAATATGGACCTATCAAAATGCAAAACAGCTTGGCTCCTTGTGTGGATCTCAGAATTATGATCTATGATGTACTGTCAGAGCCCCTTTGTAGAATTAAAGTTAAAAGGATATTCACTTTCAAAACACACTTCTTCATTATAATATCACCTACTCTAACTCATGTGAACATCCTGGACATTTTTTATACTACTTCTGATATTCATTTTAGCTGGCCCGTCCCTTTCCTATACAGACCCATTATATGTAACTTCATAGTTCATACTCCATTTTAACCATGGTACATTCATCAAAAACATTTGTCTTTTTTCTGGTGTCTGATAATGTTCTTCTGATACATGAGGGGGCCGTGCTTGTTCCATATACTTTACTAGTCTGGCCCCAATAGCGTGGTGCTGATGCTGCTACATTTTCCAAAACAATATTTTCAAAATAAATTACAGCTGTAAATTATTTTTTTGAAAGTGAAATCACTTTATTTTATTGATTAAGTAGCCCTATTTACCATATTTAAAAAGAAACTTTGTTTCTGTGGTTTGATGGCAGTGCAGTGTACACTGGTGGTGTTTGTGCAATTTGGTGGTGTTTGCTGTCCGGCAGTTTTACATATTAGCCCCTGAGACTCCTGCAGAGCCATGCCGTAAACATGTCTTCTCCTACAGGTCATCCATGGCTTGCAGAGGAGGGTGGAGGAGCAGCAGGAAGAGCTCATTCAACTCCGGAGACAGATCAGTGAGCTTCAGATTCGAGTTCACAAAATAACACAGAAAACTCGGATAGGACCTGACCATAACTCCAACTACTTCTTCAGACTATCAAAATCCCTGCATTATTCAACTTCTGTACCATTTATCAATTGTACGACTTGGTGCAAGTGGTTGATTGTGTGTCTGAGTGAGTGTATATGTGTGTTCACAGTGTTCTCTATACCTGGAATGTGACTGTACAGATTTTTGAATGTATTTAACTGTACAATAAATATCTGGTTATTTGACCAAACACCCAGTTGTGGAATTTATGAGGATGTCATATGCCATTTGTAGCTATTTCTAAAGTGTGATTCAATAGGTTCTGATTTTACATCTAAAATTGAATAAAGAAAATAGATGAACATTTAAAATGGCCAAATTCTGGATATAGTTTTCAGCAGTTATTTCATGGATGAAATTGCATAAGATTACACTGTATTGACTGTACAGCGGGGAATTCTGTATAAATTGACAAATGTCTACATTATACTCAATTAACATATAGGTAGTATATTTGCCACGGCCACAGGCCTGGCTAAAATAGCTATGTGCATGCAGCATGCCAAAATAAAATGTGCCATTTTAAGTACATTTTATTTATAAAGCATCTTTTGAAACAAGTTACAATGTATTCATTACACACTCCATACAACAGTATTGAGCAGTACAGAGGAAGGTGGCTTCAGGTCTAGGATTCTGGAAGATGGTCAAAATGTGCACTCCTGAGGTGAGGTCACTGCCTGATGTCAAGTAGAGCCAGTAGGAATCTTTGGAATCTTCGCTGCTCTCTCCTATCAGTTGTGATGGACTATCTGTGGAAGGGAATTAGTTAGAAGGATGGTTACGGTCCGCTAGCTCTGATCCATAGCCTCGAGCAACGGCGTTATAGGGCTTTGGACCACCAGAGCTAGGTTCTCTGATGAGTGAGGGTTGGTTGGTAGGAGTGGGTGCGGTAGGGTCCGACATAAACATGGAAGAGGTGGTGATTGATGGTAGCAGACAGGAGGTGGTCGTCTGTCGCTCACGTTAACGGCGGCTAGATGGAGGTGAACACCCATTTGCTGTACCATCGGTCGGGACGGCCAAACGTGCATTCTTATCCAGTATGGATCGACTCTTATTCACGTTTGTGTAGAAAGAACGCCGTGTACACAAAGGTCAGGGCTGTGGACGTGCGACAGAGGCGACAGCTCTTTCTTGAACACGCCCCTCCCGGTTTGATCGACAGGCCCGACGAGCGAATGGGGGCGCGTCTTGCAACCCAGATACCCGGATGTACCCGTGGGG
Source organism: Benthosema pterotum (assembly GCA_039105355.1). Classification (NCBI taxonomy): domain Eukaryota; kingdom Metazoa; phylum Chordata; class Actinopteri; order Myctophiformes; family Myctophidae; genus Benthosema; species Benthosema pterotum. The sequence goes on from CM076981.1 coordinate 36,531,272, forward strand.
CAATTAGCTACGTCATTGTTCACCGCCGGACACCCGCTGGAATCAAGGAATGGAGTTAGAATGGATAATAATACGTTTATAACGCGTTACAGGTAAGCGAAGTGACGGTTCATTCAATGCGGGGGACCTCTAACTGCGCAGCGGGCATGTTTTGCTGGGTCTAGCCGCTGTAGATGAGCTGTAGTCGCCTTACACCGGTTAGCAGTCAGTGAGTGTCATGTCGGAATGGACCCGACAGCGCAATGAGCGCACACAGCCACCCGGTGTCGTCGAGACCCTCCTTTTTTAAGCCATATAGCTGCTTGTTCGCGTTCGATAGGGACGTTAAATGTCACAAGTCGCGTTTTCTTTATTCAACGGTGACTAGAAACGCGATATTAACATGCCACGCATTGTTTCTTTTTACAAGCGGCACCGCGCGCTATGCTAGCGCAGTAGCACGTCCTGGTGCCGACACACTAGCAGACACTCAGCGCGAGCGCTCTCCTTACAGCGGCGCTGTTACTTGTCCCCAGAGCCTTCTAGTAGAATAGTTGCGACATTGAGAGGTCAGGAACTGGGCGCTCGAGCGCTGTTCATGCAGTTGGAAGTTGGAGTTGGAAAATGCATTGCAGAAACAACTAATATGTATGCAACGATCAGGCTGTGCTGTTACTACAAAACATTCTAAAATTAAAATGCACGCACTTAGGATCATTAAAGAGTCCATTGCATTTCTTCCTACTTCCGATCCATGACTTGTTTCTGTTTGTTGTCCCCATTCTAGAAGTCTATGTAGAAGAGCCGCCATTGGATTGGCCCTATGCAGTAAACTGAGTTTGCGCAACTCTGTCTATACTCAGAGGTTCTTGATGGCCCGAGTTTACATAGGGTATTTGTTTTGCCGTGTAATGTCAACAAGGCTTTTCACCCCGTGCCTGAAATGTTTATTACAGTCACGTTCTTCGCACACAGGATCACGAGGACCCATGTTATTGTCATTGTTCATCAGACGTCCATTATAGATAAAATAAAAACAAAAACGTGTGATTAAAACGTACATTTCATTCACGAGTGGAAGAGCTGCCCGTTCGTTTGCGAAAGACCAAAATTTACCCCATGCGTCAGTGAGCGTTTCAGTAGCATTGTTTTAAGGTTCGCCGTTACCATGGCGTTTTTCAATGAGGTTTTGTGCGCGCGTAGTGCATCCCAGTCACTCTATTGTTGTCCTGGACTTTAAATGTAATGTTGTTTTGTCCCTCTGTGTCCATGACTTGACACCGACGGTTGAAAATGATGTTTTATATAACCAGTTTGCTGCGCTGCGTGTCAGAGGCCTAGTCGTCATTTTGTTAGCATGTAAGCCCATTCAGTGCCGTGCAGTCTGCCGGGAGGGAGCAGGTGGGAGGGAACAGTTTGTCGTAAACGTGCTCCACTCTAGTCAGGGTCACGTAGGGACCATAGATACTACTACGGTTTGTTGTGTATTTATTCAGTATTATGTTACATTACATGAACATCTTAAAGGAGAATTCCACCGCAGAAGGCTTTCTTAGCTTTATTTGCAATCGATTTATTTCCATTAAAAAGTATTGGCTGTTTCCTCATGAGCTTAGAATGGGCCATGGATCCATCCAATCCATCGCTCCAAAACGCAATGTTTTGCTATATATTGTTTCTCCGATAATATGTTGACAGACACTTTCACTTTTGGTTCAGCAGTGGTTCATCCACGAACCTAGTTGCCCCCCTTCTTTTGAGACACATGAAACACTGCTGAACCAGTGTCAACACACTATTGACATGGTGGAGGACTATTTCATTTTGAACAACATCCCATAGCCCCATTTTTAAGCTTAAGGTGTAGTAGGAGAAATGGCTAATAATCTTTTGTTACTTGGAAATAAATTAACTGCAAATAAAGATAAGAATGCCTTTTATCTGGAATTCTCCTTTAAAGACTGATTTCAATACATCTTGCGTTTCCGGTGTTGTATTATTATTTCCAAATGTGACACCATGTCTGTGCAGCTACAGTGGCATTTTACAGTAGTAGTAGTAGTAATAAACACCTATAGCTGGACTCTGTCTGTGTTTAAAACAATGCAGACTCCAAAACAAAAATACAAACACCATTTCTTATATACCCACTTCTTTGGTGATTGTAACTAAAAACTTTTATTTAGTCGTGGCTTTTGCATTAGGTCTCAATAAAGAAAGTAGAGATATTGTGAATAAACATTTGGATGCATTAGATCATTGTGCTGCGTTAATCTCCAGGTACAACATTGTATTTAATTGTTGCATGTGTATAGATAGTAGGTACATGAGTGTAAAACCTATTTTTGTTGTTCATTATTGCTGCAGCATAGATAACATAACATTAAGCACAGCAAACAAAAAAAGGTATGTCCTTTCGAAAAAAAAATAAAAAATGGCAGATTTGAGTACAAAATGTAGAGGGAAAAAGTTTGGAGGATGACTTCACGTCACAAAATCTCTAAAGATCTTTTGGAAACGGTTGAATGTACGAAAACAACTTGCAGTGGTGCCATCATGGCCCAGTCAGTGGCACCCATTACTGACACCATCTCTAGTTTATAATAGTGATATGTTTAGAGGCCGGGCATAACAGCACACTGAATCCTCCTTAAGCAGACTAAAACCTATTTATAACGTACACCTAGATGCCTACCTGCGCCAAGACAGAGGAGTTTTTCTCACAGCCAAAAGAGAAATGATCAAAAATTCTGATGCCTGGGGCTATGCTCCAGGTTGGTAGTATTAAATATTTCTGCTAATGTTAAGGCCAATAGGTTCAAGTTCAATGTTTTTATTTGTCACACCAGTGTATGTCGTCAAATATACTCGGATGAAATAATGTTTCCAACTCTTCCACAGTGTCACAAGACAATAGACAAAAAGACAAACTAAGACAATAGAGCAGCAAATAACGGCAGTGCAAAGGCAATAAAGTGCTAGCTAAATTATGTTGTTGCCACAGTGTCGGTAAGGTTTATAAGCCATGTATCTATCCCCACAGCAATGAAAAATGACCATAGTTGACAGATCTTCTGAGAAGTCTGACCACGAGACGGTCGGCTGCAAGCGCTCCTCCTTCTCCAGCGGTGACGCCGTGATGGACAGCAGCTGCTCCAGTAGCTGGGGAGTGGGTCCCACCATGCCTAGTGACTCTCCTAGGCTTAAGTCCCCGGGGGGCTGCATGGGCCCCATACCTGGAGCCACCATCTACAACAACACACCCCACTCAGTGGAGCGGCCCAAGGAGCAGGGTAAGGGCGAGTTCTGGTGTTTTATCATCAGCTGTACATTTGTGCAATTTTGACGATTTGACTTGGAACCTTGCGGGAAGCTATTTAAAGGTACCCCTGTTTAGCCAGCCTTGTGATCTGCCTTTTCGATGCATATTGCCACAGGCAGATTCAGTCTGGCCCCTCTCAATTGTGGGAGGACTTCATGGCCAAAATGATGACGGCGAGAGAGTTAGTCAGGAGTCTACTACACATGGCATATTTATCCACTTTGTCATGCTCAGTTGTGAGATGAAACTACAACTTACAGTACACGTGGAGTTGACAATATCTGCTTGCGTTTTTAGATAGATATTGATTGATCATGCTAAACACCAGCAGTAAATATTTTCTTTCTGTAAATGTTGCACTTTGTCTTTACATGTGAATGATATTTCCTTTATTGTTTTGTTCGTTTTTTTTATTCTATTCTGTTGTTAGCAATTGATGTGGTATGGCATTGAGTAATTAGGGGTTAAGTGTCTTACTCATGGACACATAGCCACGGACCTTCAGCTATGGTCACCCACGGCTTTTTTGAATGCTTGGCTGTAACTGTAGAATTGAATGAACTATTTTGTTTAGCAGGGGAGTGAAATCCTTTCAAAATCAATGCAATTATTGACATAATAAGCGGGATCATAGTGAAGTGATTATGTCATTATTGAGTTAGAAACCCCCTTTAAGAGCTTTACAGGCGGGAGTGACAAATGCCCGCATTATCCCAGTGATTTCCACCACGCCACTCAGTGTTGAAGGACGAGAATCACATAGTGTGAGAAAAAGCTCCCAGAATTGAGGTCTAAAATAAAACGCTGGTGGGTGCACGAAACGTGCACATGTGCAACAAGCACTGGACGGTGTGCGATAACGCCCAGAGTCACACGCTTGCTTTTGTGCATGGTGTTTTCTAATCACAGAACGCTGGTCCCATTGAAAATGAACTAGAATGCGTGATTTATTACTCCCCGTCAGCTTTGTGTTAGGGTCATCACCCTGTCGATATTTATTTCTCAGTAATGAGTGCCCCGCTATTCATTATCCATTACATATTGCACATTACTCTTACCGATAAAGACATGGGGCCATGTACAGTAGAAAGATACAGACTTGTCTGTGCCACTCTGGATTTAATTAACTTCCAGGGATAGTGTTTAAATCCCAATGAAACTATTGTTCAAATCGCTTATGGAACATAGTTTAATGGCACAAGGATTAATGGAATGTTACCTAGATATACTGTACAGTATAAGATTATTTGTCCATTAATATTTATAACATACTTTACATTTGAAACAAATCTCCAAGTGCTACAAATCAGAAAATTGTAAGAAAGAACAAAACAAACAAAAAACAGACCTTGTATTCTATCCTGAAGGAGACAGGGACTGCAGTATGGGGGTAATGTGTATGTAATTAATTATGCTTAACCATGTCCACTTGTGTCTTGTCTATTTTTAAACCAGTGATGACCAGCGGGGATGGCATCGCTCTTCCCCAAAAAGTTCTGTTTCCCATGGAGCGGCTTGTGCTGAAATGGAACCAGGTCCACCGCATTGGAGCAGGCCTTCAAAACATGGGCAACACCTGCTTCCTTAACTCTGCCCTGCAGTGTCTCACCTACACCCCTCCATTCACCAACTACATGTTGACACGGGAGCATTCCAAAACATGTATGTTTTTTTTTCTTTACTCCCTTTAGTCGATTATCTTATTTTTCACAGTGACATACTTTGACATACTCCGAGGTGTACCAATTTATGTCATTATTACACAGCTTCTTGGTTGAATGCTTGATTCCGACTACTGAATTCCACTGAATTCTGTTACGTTTTTGAATAATGATCGCTGTGCTCACTCACAGAGTGCCATCTAATTAAAGACTCAGAAGAACGTGTTTGAAAACATTTGAAACGGGAAATGGACAATGCAGTAACGGAATATTGATTCTATTTTATGAACATGTTGTTTTCTGAGGTGACGAGCAACATGTCACAAGCTTACTACGTGATGCACAAGCTTACTGCGTGATGACACGTTATGAGATTGTACATATGCTATTTTTTTAATTATTTAAATTCATTTATTTTTGGGATTTGTTAATTAAACATGCATTGCTATTATTTGCTCTATTTCCCAAATAGGACTTACTGGGTTATTTTTACAGTAGACTATCGCCTTAATCTTTAATTGTCTACCTGTGTTCTCCCATGCTAGGTCACGAACCAGGCTTCTGTATGATGTGCACCATGCAAAACCACATCATTCAGGTTTTCGCCAATTCTGGGAATGTCATCAAGCCCATTGGTGTCCACAATGACCTCAAAAGTAAGTGGTTCTCTCAAAATCACAAGTCACATGAAATAGGCTATCCTTCAAACACACAGTAGGAGGCACTATCTTACTGCTTCGCTCATTTTGGAGGGAAAACTTTGCAGGAATTCCAAGTCAAAATCATCAAGACTTCACCACAATTAAAAGTGTCTTCCCAGTTAGATACAAGCTGCACACATTAGAGCAGTGATGTTTATAAGAATTAATTCTAGAAGAACATAACACTTTTGATATTTGTATTGACTCTTAAATTCATATTTGAATTTGTTCTAAATATCCACAGGTTGACACATTGTCAGGTTGGCGTGTGTCCATATAGCTTCTAATGTTTTCTTGTTTGCTTCCTATGCAGGGATTGCAAAGCATTTCCGCTTTGGAAGCCAGGAGGATGCCCATGAATTTCTGCGTTACACACTGGATGCTATGCAAAAGTCCTGCCTGCCTGGAACCAAGTGAGTACAAACTCCCATGCTGTGCTGTAGTTTCTACTATTTTAGTATTTGAGGATTTTACTATTTGAAGATCTACTCCAGTCCGAGTTCTAATAAAAAAATATAGCTGCAAGCAGCAATAAAACGGGATCAAGCAAGCAGCAATAAGGAGTAAGAACAATACGCACAAATAAGCCATAGAAACATGGGAGCCTGAACTTCAGAAATACATCAGGTAATTATGTGTGAGACTGACTCACATTGTAATCTGGTGTGACTGAGTGAATGATTGGTGAGCTGTGAGTGAGTGAGCTATGAACTGTCATTAGTGACAACATGGCCGAATAGTGACAGTCAAACAGCCTTGCCCAGCCATGAGGCCCATAGGGCAGGTGCCTATCTCCTGTTTCTGTAGCATGAGGCAGCTTGATGTACAAGTACACCCTCTGGACATGACGCTAGTATGACACAGGGTCTTACCCCCAATCCAACCCTTGATGCTGAGTGCCAAGCAGGGAGGCATTGGATCCCGTTTTTAGAGCCTTTGGTATGACCCGGCCGGGAATCAAACCCCGGCCTCCCAGTCTCAGGGCGGACACTCTAACCACAAGGCCACTGATTTGGTGAATGAGTAAATGATTGGTGAGCTGTGAGTGAGTGGTGAACTGAGCTGTGAACTGTCATTAGTGACAACATGGCCGAATAGTGACAACCACCATTACATTGAGTTTTACCCTGGGTTACACATAGAACCATGAACTTAGATGTAGAAGACCACATGAGATTGTGCATGATTGACTCATATTACTAGGTGTCCGTGCCGGGATTTGAACCCAGGAACTCTCATTTCCAAGTCATGCGCTCTACCAATGAGGCTACCCAACAGACACAACACGTACTGGAAACAACACACACATTCAGTGGACTGCTTGGTAAATGGTAAATGGTGCATTTATATAGCGCCTTTATCCAAGGCGCTTTACATAGATTGTGCATCACATTCACCCATTCACACACACATTCATACACTGATGGCAGTGGGACAGGGACACATCGACACTAACTCTGCAGGAGCCCGGGATCGAACCGGCAACCTTGTGGTTACCATCCGGTTACTCTACCTTTGAGCCACTACCGCTCCTTAAATATGCACAAATAAGCCATAGAAACATGGAAGAAATACATCATGTGATTGTGGAAACACAGCAGGGTTTTTGGAGACTCAGACTTTGTATTGTCAGCAGTGGGACTTGAACCCTCAATCTTGTGTTCCGAAGTCAGGCACCCTACCGACTGAGCTATCCAGGCACAATGATTTGCTTAGTTGTTGTCATCAATGAAACAACCCAACAACACGCCACCAAGCAGTAAGCAATATGAACAATATGCACAATTCAGCAGTCCGAGGGTGGAGCTTAGTGGTCAAAGTGACAAATGGAAATAAGTTCCACATGCTTATTCCTCTCACACAATCTGGCACAATGTAATTGCTCCAGTGTTGCCAGAGAGAAACAAGCAGAAGAAGACTCTTCACAAACGAGCAACTTTCATTGGCTTATAAAAACGTCATTTTTTGATGAAAACAAATTTGCTTCTGAAGTTTTGTCCGGATAGGGCCAAAGTTCTCATGTAGCAGGTGTCATGCAAATATATATATTATATATATTTAACTCTTACTGGTAGACTAGAATGTTGGGGTATGACCCAGCTGGGAATTGAACCCGGGCCTCCCAGTCTCAGGGTGGACACTCTAACCACAAGACCACTGAGTTGGTGCCATTACCATTACATTGAGTTTTAAACAATATGCACAAATAAGCCATAGAAAGATGGAACACTGAACTTCAGAAATACATCAGGTAATTATGTGTGAGACTGACTCACATTGTAATCTGGTGTGACTGAGTGAATGATTGGTGAGCTGTGAGTGAGTGAGCTATGAACTGTCATTAGTGACAACATGGCCGAATAGTGACAGTCAAACAGCCTTGCCCAGCCATGAGGCCCATAGGGCAGGTGCCTATCTCCTGTTTCTGTAGCATGAGGCAGCTTGATGTACAAGTACACCCTCTGGACATGACGCTAGTATGACACAGGGTCTTACCCCCAATCCAACCCTTGATGCTGAGTGCCAAGCAGGGAGGCATTGGATCCCGTTTTTAGAGCCTTTGGTATGACCCGGCCGGGAATCAAACCCCGGCCTCCCAGTCTCAGGGCGGACACTCTAACCACAAGGCCACGGATTTGGTGAATGAGTAAATGATTGGTGAGCTGTGAGTGAGTGGTGAACTGAGCTGTGAACTGTCATTAGTGACAACATGGCCGAATAGTGACAAAACACAACATGGCCGAATGGTGACAACCACCATTACATTGAGTTTTACCCTGGGTTACACATAGAACCATGAACTTAGATGTAGAAGACCACATGAGATTGTGCATGATTGACTCATATTACTAGGTGTCCGTGCCGGGATTTGAACCCAGGAACTCTCATTTCCAAGTCATGCACTCTACCAATGAGGCTACCCAACAGACACAACACGTACTGGAAACAACACACACATTCAGTGGACTGCTTGGTAAATGGTAAATGGTGCATTTATATAGCGCCTTTATCCAAGGCGCTTTACATAGATTGTGCATCACATTCACCCATTCACACACACATTCATACACTGATGGCAGTGGGACAGGGACACATCGACACTAACTCTGCAGGAGCCCGGGATCGAACCGGCAACCTTGTGGTTACCATCCGGTTACTCTACCTTTGAGCCACTACCGCTCCTTAAATATGCACAAATAAGCCATAGAAACATGGAAGAAATACATCATGTGATTGTGGAAACACAGCAGGGTTTTTGGAGACTCAGACTTTGTATTGTCAGCAGTGGGACTTGAACCCTCAATCTTGTGTTCCGAAGTCAGGCACCCTACCGACTGAGCTATCCAGGCACAATGATTTGCTTAGTTGTTGTCATCAATGAAACAACCCAACAACACGCCACCAAGCAGTAAGCAATATGAACAATATGCACAATTCAGCAGTCCGAGGGTGGAGCTTAGTGGTCAAAGTGACAAATGGAAATAAGTTCCACATGCTTATTCCTCTCACACAATCTGGCACAATGTAATTGCTCCAGTGTTGCCAGAGAGAAACAAGCAGAAGAAGACTCTTCACAAACGAGCAACTTTCATTGGCTTATAAAAACGTCATTTTTTGATGAAAACAAATTTGCTTCTGAAGTTTTGTCCGGATAGGGCCAAAGTTCTCATGTAGCAGGTGTCATGCAAATATATATATTATATATATTTAACTCTTACTGGTAGACTAGAATGTTGGGGTATGACCCAGCTGGGAATTGAACCCGGGCCTCCCAGTCTCAGGGTGGACACTCTAACCACAAGACCACTGAGTTGGTGCCATTACCATTACATTGAGTTTTAAACAATATGCACAAATAAGCCATAGAAAGATGGAACACTGAACTTCAGAAATACATCAGGTAATTATGTGTGAGACTGACTCACATTGTAATCTGGTGTGACTGAGTGAATGATTGGTGAGCTGTGAGTGAGTGAGCTATGAACTGTCATTAGTGACAACATGGCCGAATAGTGACAGTCAAACAGCCTTGCCCAGCCATGAGGCCCATAGGGCAGGTGCCTATCTCCTGTTTCTGTAGCATGAGGCAGCTTGATGTACAAGTACACCCTCTGGACATGACGCTAGTATGACACAGGGTCTTACCCCCAATCCAACCCTTGATGCTGAGTGCCAAGCAGGGAGGCATTGGATCCCGTTTTTAGAGCCTTTGGTATGACCCGGCCGGGAATCAAACCCCGGCCTCCCAGTCTCAGGGCGGACACTCTAACCACAAGGCCACGGATTTGGTGAATGAGTAAATGATTGGTGAGCTGTGAGTGAGTGGTGAACTGAGCTGTGAACTGTCATTAGTGACAACATGGCCGAATAGTGACAAAACACAACATGGCCGAATGGTGACAACCACCATTACATTGAGTTTTACCCTGGGTTACACATAGAACCATGAACTTAGATGTAGAAGACCACATGAGATTGTGCATGATTGACTCATATTACTAGGTGTCCGTGCCGGGATTTGAACCCAGGAACTCTCATTTCCAAGTCATGCGCTCTACCAATGAGGCTACCCAACAGACACAACACGTACTGGAAACAACACACACATTCAGTGGACTGCTTGGTAAATGGTAAATGGTGCATTTATATAGCGCCTTTATCCAAGGCGCTTTACATAGATTGTGCATCACATTCACCCATTCACACACACATTCATACACTGATGGCAGTGGGACAGGGACACATCGACACTAACTCTGCAGGAGCCCGGGATCGAACCGGCAACCTTGTGGTTACCATCCGGTTACTCTACCTTTGAGCCACTACCGCTCCTTAAATATGCACAAATAAGCCATAGAAACATGGAAGAAATACATCATGTGATTGTGGAAACACAGCAGGGTTTTTGGAGACTCAGACTTTGTATTGTCAGCAGTGGGACTTGAACCCTCAATCTTGTGTTCCGAAGTCAGGCACCCTACCGACTGAGCTATCCAGGCACAATGATTTGCTTAGTTGTTGTCATCAATGAAACAACCCAACAACACGCCACCAAGCAGTAAGCAATATGAACAATATGCACAATTCAGCAGTCCGAGGGTGGAGCTTAGTGGTCAAAGTGACAAATGGAAATAAGTTCCACATGCTTATTCCTCTCACACAATCTGGCACAATGTAATTGCTCCAGTGTTGCCAGAGAGAAACAAGCAGAAGAAGACTCTTCACAAACGAGCAACTTTCATTGGCTTATAAAAACGTCATTTTTTGATGAAAACAAATTTGCTTCTGAAGTTTTGTCCGGATAGGGCCAAAGTTCTCATGTAGCAGGTGTCATGCAAATATATATATTATATATATTTAACTCTTACTGGTAGACTAGAATGTTGGGGTATGACCCAGCTGGGAATTGAACCCGGGCCTCCCAGTCTCAGGGTGGACACTCTAACCACAAGACCACTGAGTTGGTGCCATTACTATTACATTGAGTTTTAAACAATATGCACAAATAAGCCATAGAAAGATGGAACACTGAACTTCAGAAATACATCAGGTAATTATGTGTGAGACTGACTCACATTGTAATCTGGTGTGACTGAGTGAATGATTGGTGAGCTGTGAGTGAGTGAGCTATGAACTGTCATTAGTGACAACATGGCCGAATAGTGACAGTCAAACAGCCTTGCCCAGCCATGAGGCCCATAGGGCAGGTGCCTATCTCCTGTTTCTGTAGCATGAGGCAGCTTGATGTACAAGTACACCCTCTGGACATGACGCTAGTATGACACAGGGTCTTACCCCCAATCCAACCCTTGATGCTGAGTGCCAAGCAGGGAGGCATTGGATCCCGTTTTTAGAGCCTTTGGTATGACCCGGCCGGGAATCAAACCCCGGCCTCCCAGTCTCAGGGCGGACACTCTAACCACAAGGCCACGGATTTGGTGAATGAGTAAATGATTGGTGAGCTGTGAGTGAGTGGTGAACTGAGCTGTGAACTGTCATTAGTGACAACATGGCCGAATAGTGACAAAACACAACATGGCCGAATGGTGACAACCACCATTACATTGAGTTTTACCCTGGGTTACACATAGAACCATGAACTTAGATGTAGAAGACCACATGAGATTGTGCATGATTGACTCATATTACTAGGTGTCCGTGCCGGGATTTGAACCCAGGAACTCTCATTTCCAAGTCATGCGCTCTACCAATGAGGCTACCCAACAGACACAACACGTACTGGAAACAACACACACATTCAGTGGACTGCTTGGTAAATGGTAAATGGTGCATTTATATAGCGCCTTTATCCAAGGCGCTTTACATAGATTGTGCATCACATTCACCCATTCACACACACATTCATACACTGATGGCAGTGGGACAGGGACACATCGACACTAACTCTGCAGGAGCCCGGGATCGAACCGGCAACCTTGTGGTTACCATCCGGTTACTCTACCTTTGAGCCACTACCGCTCCTTAAATATGCACAAATAAGCCATAGAAACATGGAAGAAATACATCATGTGATTGTGGAAACACAGCAGGGTTTTTGGAGACTCAGACTTTGTATTGTCAGCAGTGGGACTTGAACCCTCAATCTTGTGTTCCGAAGTCAGGCACCCTACCGACTGAGCTATCCAGGCACAATGATTTGCTTAGTTGTTGTCATCAATGAAACAACCCAACAACACGCCACCAAGCAGTAAGCAATATGAACAATATGCACAATTCAGCAGTCCGAGGGTGGAGCTTAGTGGTCAAAGTGACAAATGGAAATAAGTTCCACATGCTTATTCCTCTCACACAATCTGGCACAATGTAATTGCTCCAGTGTTGCCAGAGAGAAACAAGCAGAAGAAGACTCTTCACAAACGAGCAACTTTCATTGGCTTATAAAAACGTCATTTTTTGATGAAAACAAATTTGCTTCTGAAGTTTTGTCCGGATAGGGCCAAAGTTCTCATGTAGCAGGTGTCATGCAAATATATATATTATATATATTTAACTCTTACTGGTAGACTAGAATGTTGGGGTATGACCCAGCTGGGAATTGAACCCGGGCCTCCCAGTCTCAGGGTGGACACTCTAACCACAAGACCACTGAGTTGGTGCCATTACCATTACATTGAGTTTTAAACAATATGCACAAATAAGCCATAGAAAGATGGAACACTGAACTTCAGAAATACATCAGGTAATTATGTGTGAGACTGACTCACATTGTAATCTGGTGTGACTGAGTGAATGATTGGTGAGCTGTGAGTGAGTGAGCTATGAACTGTCATTAGTGACAACATGGCCGAATAGTGACAGTCAAACAGCCTTGCCCAGCCATGAGGCCCATAGGGCAGGTGCCTATCTCCTGTTTCTGTAGCATGAGGCAGCTTGATGTACAAGTACACCCTCTGGACATGACGCTAGTATGACACAGGGTCTTACCCCCAATCCAACCCTTGATGCTGAGTGCCAAGCAGGGAGGCATTGGATCCCGTTTTTAGAGCCTTTGGTATGACCCGGCCGGGAATCAAACCCCGGCCTCCCAGTCTCAGGGCGGACACTCTAACCACAAGGCCACGGATTTGGTGAATGAGTAAATGATTGGTGAGCTGTGAGTGAGTGGTGAACTGAGCTGTGAACTGTCATTAGTGACAACATGGCCGAATAGTGACAAAACACAACATGGCCGAATGGTGACAACCACCATTACATTGAGTTTTACCCTGGGTTACACATAGAACCATGAACTTAGATGTAGAAGACCACATGAGATTGTGCATGATTGACTCATATTACTAGGTGTCCGTGCCGGGATTTGAACCCAGGAACTCTCATTTCCAAGTCATGCGCTCTACCAATGAGGCTACCCAACAGACACAACACGTACTGGAAACAACACACACATTCAGTGGACTGCTTGGTAAATGGTAAATGGTGCATTTATATAGCGCCTTTATCCAAGGCGCTTTACATAGATTGTGCATCACATTCACCCATTCACACACACATTCATACACTGATGGCAGTGGGACAGGGACACATCGACACTAACTCTGCAGGAGCCCGGGATCGAACCGGCAACCTTGTGGTTACCATCCGGTTACTCTACCTTTGAGCCACTACCGCTCCTTAAATATGCACAAATAAGCCATAGAAACATGGAAGAAATACATCATGTGATTGTGGAAACACAGCAGGGTTTTTGGAGACTCAGACTTTGTATTGTCAGCAGTGGGACTTGAACCCTCAATCTTGTGTTCCGAAGTCAGGCACCCTACCGACTGAGCTATCCAGGCACAATGATTTGCTTAGTTGTTGTCATCAATGAAACAACCCAACAACACGCCACCAAGCAGTAAGCAATATGAACAATATGCACAATTCAGCAGTCCGAGGGTGGAGCTTAGTGGTCAAAGTGACAAATGGAAATAAGTTCCACATGCTTATTCCTCTCACACAATCTGGCACAATGTAATTGCTCCAGTGTTGCCAGAGAGAAACAAGCAGAAGAAGACTCTTCACAAACGAGCAACTTTCATTGGCTTATAAAAACGTCATTTTTTGATGAAAACAAATTTGCTTCTGAAGTTTTGTCCGGATAGGGCCAAAGTTCTCATGTAGCAGGTGTCATGCAAATATATATATTATATATATTTAACTCTTACTGGTAGACTAGAATGTTGGGGTATGACCCAGCTGGGAATTGAACCCGGGCCTCCCAGTCTCAGGGTGGACACTCTAACCACAAGACCACTGAGTTGGTGCCATTACCATTACATTGAGTTTTAAACAATATGCACAAATAAGCCATAGAAAGATGGAACACTGAACTTATATATGTCATGCAATTGTTGGAGCAGAGCAGGGTTCAAAATGTGTATTCTCATGCTATATACTATCTTTGGTAAACCCACCTGTGAGAGGACCTAAAGGACCCACAATGCAATGCAATCTAGCTAGCCTGAAAAAAAAACCCACATATATTTATATATATTAAAGGTGTTGGCGTTAACACGTTAATGCGTTAACGCATTAATGCATTAATCTCGTGTTAACACAGCCGTGCGTTAATGGCGTCAAAAAAATTAACGCGAGATTAACACACTGACGATGGCTGTCCTCGGTGCGGCAGGCCACAGAAGTACTTTACGTCCACACACAAACACAGTGATGGTGTGTACAAAAAAAAATGCAAACCGGTTTGTACAACAAACCACATTTGTTGTGCAAATCAAAAATCCAGCCAGAAAATCAGGCATGAGCATTTTTCAAACTGCTTAAAATGGCAGACACTCTGGGGGTGGAGCTTACCGGTCAATGTTACAGATGTGTTCCACATGAATCAAGGAACATGTAGAAACAAGTCCCATGATTTTTGGCCAAACGAGGCCCGAGTTATGGTTTTTCAAATGTTTCAGTTTCAAAGAATTGTTATAGCGCCCCCATTTGAGCAATTGGAGTGAGACTGGTTTTGCTGCTATTTGGCATCCCCCTCTACAAAACTGTAAAATCTCAGAAGCAGATTACGCTGCATGTGTAGATTAGGGGCATTAGAATCATTTTCACAAACGAGCAATTTTCATTGGCTCGTAAAAACATAATTTTTTCACTTAAAACAAAATTCACACCCATTTCATGTTTGTATGGCTTCAAAGTTCATGTGTAGGTCATTGTTATGCATTTTGATCAAAGATTGTAGGAGAAGAGACATTTTAACTGTTTTACATATAATTCAAGATGGCGGTTCATCTAAAGGTCAGAGGTCAAAAGTCAGAATACAAAAGTTGTTTGACATAAGCAGACGCATAAGTGAATATAAGTTACATTTCTGAGAGACGAGCTGTTCATGAGTTATGAGTGTTTAAAGTTTGCAATTTCAGTTGAGTGCTATAGCGCCACCATTTGACAAGTGGTCACAGGCTTCGCATCATCACCGTTTGGCATCACCCTCTACCAGATTACCAATTTTCGCGAAAACCGACTGCACGGTTCAGCCAGAACAGCTATTTTTGGCGGAAGGAGGAAAAAAGAGACAAAAACAAGAAGGGATCAAGTCCACTTCGTGGACTGCTTGATCCCTTAACAAGTCCACTTCGTGGACTGCTTGATCCCTTCTAATAAAAATAACACAATCGCCAGGAAGTGTGTTTTTGTTGATCCCAGACCTGATGCCGTTTGCTCTTCATTTTTTCTTCTCACAGATTGGACAGGCAAACGCAGGCAACCACTTTCATCCATCAAGTATTTGGGGGATACTTAAGGTCAAGAGGTAAGTTAATGATTTCAATCAACATCCTGTTTGATTCATCTTATACAATTTTACACATGCATACACACACACACACACACACACACACACACACACACACACACACACACACACACACACACACACACACACTAAACAGTAAAGTGTGTGAACCAACCACACTAAAGTGTGGTTGGTTCAGTGATCTTTAATGATCTTTAATAAATAATTATTGTGTCTTTTCCACACTACAGTCAAATGTTTAAACTGCAAAGCAGTCTCTGATACATTTGATCCTTTCTTGGACATTGCATTGGAAATTAAGGTAAGAAATGTATTCAATCTTACATTTATTCATTTTCACTGTATTCACCAAGTGCAATGCATGTGCTAGAATCTGAACACAATATCCCTTTAGTGCTATTCACATTCCAGATGCTGTTAGACACTTTCAAGAGACCAGTAAACACATTTGTTTTTGTCTCTTTGCAGACAGCCCCCAGTGTTAATAAGGCACTTGAGCAGTTTGTCAAACCAGAACAACTGGAAGGAGAAAATGCCTACAGATGCACCAAGTAAGTGGCTGCATGTAGTCTGTACTGCATGTATACCCACCACCATTTTACTTAAAGTCTGTTCCTTAAGAGTATAGAGTGTTCCAGACATTGGAATTGTGTTATTGTACCTCTGGAAATGTTTGAATGTAATATTATACACATTTTGGAATGCCACTAATATGAATATGTGTATAGTGTAACAGGGACCCTGAGTCCCTTATGTGGCCATGACAATTTAGGTTGTTGGCCTCAGTTACGCATTGATTTCATCTAATCAAAGTAAAGTGTCTTCATATACACTACTAGTGTGTTGAAGGTCTATCCCTCTTTTCTAAAAGCCTGTGTTAAAGATTTGGCAATTTGTCCACTAATGTGTGTCCCCTGTAGGTGCAAGAAACTAGTGTCAGCCACAAAGAGATTCACCATCCACCGCTGCTCCAATGTCCTCACCATCTCATTGAAACGCTTCGCCAATTTCACCGGAGGCAAACTCACCAAGGCAAGTACAATAAACACACTTGTCCACTCCAAAATCTTTTCCTGAGGAGAAACTCAGATGGCAGAGAATCTGAATTTCCATAGCAAACTATTCATGAAACATTTGAAACTTGTTTATCGTAGGGGATATTATGCCCAAGCCAGGGAAATTATTTCTGTTTTAAACTTACAGTATTTCTATTACTTCTATTATTATTTCTATTTTAAACTTGTTTATGGTTCTATCATTATTAGGATGTCAGGTACTCGGAGTCCCTGGACATGCGTCCCTTCCTGTCCCAGTCCCAGGGGGAGTCACAGTTGTACGTGCTCTATGCTGTCCTGGTGCACTCTGGTTACAGCTGCCATGCTGGACACTACTTTTGCTACATCAAGGTATTATAGAAACTCCTCCTGGCTATTCTAAACACATTATAATGACTTAACCAATTAAGAACTGAGGCAATCCGCTGGCCTAGTTGTCCAGGCACATGCCACATAGGCTTTGTGTTGCGTGTTCAAATCCTGTTCAGGACTTCCTTTGCATGTCGCTCCCTTTCTCTCCTTCCTGTCTGTCTTCACTTGAATTTATCAATAAAAGGTAAAAAAAAAAAAAAAATCTTTAACAACTGAGGCAGATTCTACAGTTCTCCATTATTTTAAGATTATAACACTTTCAGGTTTTTTCAGGAAGAGAACAAACTTTTCTGAAACACACACACACACACACACATGCGCGTGCACACACACATACACACACAGTGAATTTGTGTAGACTTATCGATCATTGTCTTTGTTCCTCCTTAGGCCAGTAACGGTCAGTGGTACCAAATGAATGATTCCTCTGTGTCCATCAGTGACATCAGGACTGTGCTCAACCAGCAGGCCTATGTCCTCTTCTACATCAAGTGAGTAAAAGAAAGCCGATTGAAATGCTTTATTATTTTATTTCTCTCTACTGATATTGATATCCCCGCAAGAACGTTTACAAGACAAAGATTAATTCTTCAAAAATGGAGCTTTGTGTGATCGGAGACTACTGTAAGATCTCACCTGTTTTGGCGTCAGACCTGCCAGCGTTATTGTTAGGAAGTTCATGACCTCCCTTTGTTCCCGACTGTTGGTTCTTTGTTTTGACTTGTCTTAGCCACATCTATGAAGCCTGATGTCATGTGTGTCTGAAACTCAGTCTGGATGGAAACGAATGTGTCGCACTGCTTTAACGGTTCCCAACAGCTAAAGTGTTAATTCTCGTCTTTTATCTTCCAGATCAACTGATGTTAAGAACGGAGGGGACTACAACCTCATGAGAAGCAACCCCGGCCAGTCGTCCCCGCGGCCAGTCATAGCGCCTCGCATCAACACCACCCCCCGACACACACCCACCGGCTTCATAGGCCCCCAGCTGCCCCCACACATGACCAAGGTATGGCTGCATACGCTTCTGAATTATACAGACATACAGTATAGTGTTTGTCAAAGGTCTAATATTTTAGACATCATAATCCTTTAGTCAAGACAAAAAGCAAATTAATGGAAATTCCATTTCCTAGACCACTAGATGTACAGAATGCACTGTATTTCAATACTCCATGCAATTCCATGACCTTAATATTGTTTGTGTTTCACAGAATACCCTCCACATCAACGGGAATGGCTCTTTAAGAGACTACCCTTCCAGCTCTAAAGCTAGCACCAGCAGCAGTGGTCTGGGGAAACCCAGCCATGGACTTGCCTCCTCCTCCTCCACCATCTCCCACCGTCCTCCCACCGCGCTCCCACACGCTGACATGCGCCGGAAGCTCTCTTTCTTCATTGGTCAGACTAAACCGAGCCGCCCGTCGTCGTTGGCGTCGGAGTTGTCGTCCCCCTATGGCCCGCCTCCGTCTTCCTCTCAGTCTACCTCAGACATCCGTTCCGACCTCCACTTTGTCCCGCGTCAGGTTCATCACGTCAATGGCACCTCTTACGGTAATGGGGAACACCACCGTGGAGGGAACGGAGCGTCGTTCTTGGTGCCGTACGGCCACGAGTCATCTGATGAGTCGGACCAGGAGGGTTCCATAATGGAGAATGGTAGCCAGGCCAAGACACACTTCAATGGGAGGAATGGAGGAGGTGGGGAAGCGGCCGTCTATGGACCGGCACCCCGGCCCACCAACGGCGACACTGGAGCACACCATAACGCTAATGGACTGAATGGGTCACCCAACGGTATTTCCGGGCCGCGTCAAAACGGACACCAGAACGGCCACCACAAAGTGAATGGACATGTGACCACTGAGAAGGTTCGCTCGATGGCATATTTATTATGTCTCGATATTTCACACCAACATTTATTTCCAAGCAATCACTTAATGTATCTTTGTCTGTTCTATGCTGTTTAGGTCTCTGGCAGTAAACAAAGCAGTATGTCTGGTGTAAATGGCAGTGCTACTAATGCCTTTGACTCAGACCGCTTTCAGCCCAGGTGAGATTACTGTTCTGATGATATACACTGCATCATATCAATGTCTAATGGAATACATCGCAAAATTAGTCAAGGAATTAACAGGCGAAGACGATCTGCCACAAAGTTATCAGAAGAGCAATGTTATTTGTAGTATGGCAGTATAGAAAACCTATGCCAGTCTCTTTGTGAAAGCCACAGAAAACACAACTAAAAAACAAAACTAAAGTTTCATGCTTGCACCTGTATTTTCTTCCCCAGCAAAGAGTTGTATAGCTCTACTCCAAACCAGGTCAGCTGTTCACAGACCATCTCATCTCAGCATCCTGCTGCTAGCCAAGGCCAGCATCTCTCCACTGATGTCATAAGGGCTAAAATTCTGACCAATCCTCTGCCTCAACCCACGGTTTCCTCCACTGAGGGCCCTCCCTCCTCAGCCACTGCCTCCAAGAGCAACTCTTCATCCTCCAGAGAATCCACATTATCATCTTCGAGTCAAAGCGACCCATCAGTCTCCTCCCTGCAGGCAGATGGCACTCTTGTCGGCAGCGAGGATGTCTCGGCGTCGGTGCATGATGCTTCAGCACCGACTACTGGCATGACGTCGGTGGGGGTCAAAGAACAGCCGGAGGTCAGGGAGTCCCACGCGAACAAACTCAGCTCCAGAGGCAGCGTGAAGGAGAGGCGATCTTCACGGGACAGGGATAAAGAGAGACCATACCCTTCCACCGACTGGAGCCAGGAGCGGGACAGAGAGAGACACTACCGCGACAGAAGCCGAGAGCGAGACTCGGACGCAGACCGCTACCGCTACAAACGGGACTATCACCATCACCGTCATCATCACACCTACCACCACCATCGCCGTGACTCCTCCCACCGTGACCGCTCGCCCATCCGGGACCGCGATCGCCACCACCGCGACTGGGAGGGCGAACGCCGCTGGGAGCGCACCGCTGACCGCCACCACCCGAGGGAGCGCGATCGCGACCGCTGCTACCACCACTACCATCGCCACCACTCGCGAGATGAGCGCGAACGTGAGCGCCGGGGCCACAGCCGCTCTCGCCACGACGAGTCTCACCGCAGCCGCTGGAAGGAGGACGGCCGAGAGTCACGGGAGACCAAGGGCAGGGAAAGGGACATTTATCCCCTGAAGGAAGAGACTTCCTCGTCTTCCCCGGCATCGCATAATTATAATGATAATAAGACCAGGGGGTCTCCTCGTCGGTCGCCGCTCTCCCCTCCTCTGGGACCTGCTCTCCCTCCTAGTAGGGAGGATCAGGACAAGAAAACATCTGCCAGTGCTTTGCTCATCAAAGACGAGGACAACAGCTCAGAGCGCCTTCGTTTTAAAAAACACAAAAAGAGCAAGAAAAAGAAAAAATCAAAGGACAAGGACAGACGCCGTGATAGCGAGTGAGTATTTTTTTACCCTTCACTATGTTATTAGCATTTTTCACAACAAAACTAATATAACCTCATTTCCACCCACCCTCCGGGCTATAGGTCCCATAGAACCACAGCATTGCCCTCCATCTGGACTAGGGTTCAACAGTTCAAAGAGATACTAGGGTTCAGGAAAGAGTTGTATAGCTCAGCTACAACCCAGATGAGCCCTTGGCAAGCCATGTGTTTTCAGCATCCTGCTGCAAGCCAAGACCAACAACTCTCAGGACTTTAAACCACTCGCCCACGGGACTGACCGTGGCTTCTTGTGGGAGGACCAGTCAGACAGTTAGAAAATTGGACATAAAGAATAAGAGACAACAGGGCCAGGTACTAGGTATAGTAAAATTCCTTATTCTGTAGTGATTAAGCAGAGCAAAGTTTAAAATATATACATTCCCGGAAGGGTGAAATGGTTTTGACTGATGTCTACCACTAAGACCGGGAAAAGAGCTGAACTGGTGTCTTTAGCTCAGTATTTCCGAGTCCTTTTTATTCAAGGAGGTTTAGGAGATGATCCCTTTTGCTTTGTGTTGTGTTTATCTGATGGATTACTGCTGAAGCAGTCATCAAGTATGGTTATATTGAAGCATGATTAAAAACAGGAATTGACTGAAAGTAACAGCAGGGGGCTCTTGCCAAATATTCAAGGTTGAGACATTTCCGGGTCAAATAGAACGAGTCCTATTTCTCCCACTCCCAGGCCTTCATTCAATAACTCGAGAGTCCATCAGGGGCACTAACATAATAACTAATCACTCGTAAATCTTGAATAGAATGAATGTATGAATTGTTCATATATAGTTAACTTTTTAACACACAATTTTGTCGTGTTAATGAGTGGCTGACACTTCCACATCAGGAAGAAAAAAGCAGAGAAATCCTCAACTTGGACAGGCTAACTGCTCTGCCCTGGCAGAGAGCAGGTTTCCCAGTTTGCATATTGTTTATTCATCTCGTTTAATTTACTTTTCCTCCAGGAGTTCAGATGTGGATTCCTCGGACAGAGCTGCCGAAGGCAAGTCTTCAAAACACAAGAAGAAAAAGAGGAAGCGCGACAGTGACAGCGAGAGCAGGGAAAGCCGCAAACGCCGGCGATCTGACGACGATGGAGCCAAACACAACAGCAGGAGCTCTCCTGAGAAATGCAGGCGCACTGGAGGCAGAGATTCTCCCCTCACATCACCAACAACCACGACAACTGAAAACACCACCATTCGCTATCATCTAAATGAATACACAGGTATTACAAGCAATGTGGACCTTTGGTAGTACAGTAGCTTGGGCATAACATAGTATAAGTCCACATACTGTCAAGCATCTTTATCTGTATAGTGATTTTGTTCACTCATTCTACTGCAATATTGCAATATCTCACTTTTAGAAAGCTGAAGTATAGTCCCGGCAGGCCCAGAAAAAACAACAGGTTTTAGGTGCTGCAGCACAAGATCATTTGAGAAGATTATACAGATGGGTGCAAAGTCTAATATAAAAATATAATTTATATATGTCTTGTATTATGTTTATTCTTTCAAACTAAACACAGAATTTGAAGTACATACTGTATATCATTATTGGTTTTTAACTGGACAACAGACTGACAACTGCGGGTGTTGGCTTTTTTTTAGGCAATGGCTCCAGCCGGCCATATTTTGAGAGAGCCTCAACCTCTTCCTCAAACGGCCTGAGCACCGCCATGAAACACTGACCATGTCCTCTCCTCATCCACACAAAGAACAAAGTGAGCTGGCATCCCTTTTCAATATGTTATGGCTAATAATATCCTATGCTGGCTGCAATGCTATCTTTACGGAGGGCAGTTATTATGAACATGAATAGCTTTGTATTAACATTAAAATGTATGTAACTCTTCTCTACTTTCAGACTTGGAAACTAATTATGTATGGCTCAGCGTCACAGGAAACAAGACAAAAAAAAGACATTTTCATCAGCAAAGGAATGAATTATGAACCTTTCGGATGCGGTGCTTAATCACTGGGGATATACTGTATTTTTTATTGTGTTACGATTCTTTGTTTTGTTTCATTTTTTAAAAGACATTCTTATCCTCCCACTTATGGTGAATATACTCGAACCTTTATGATGAAAACAAAAACAAAGATTAATATATACTGTACTTCTAAAGACCCAAAAATAGGAATGGAAAACAAAGCTTGGAGCTCACAATATCTCCTCTGCTGCTCAGCTAAACACTCAGGACTTTTATCGTCACACACTATCTCCACCCGCTTCAAGCAGACATAAGGTATACGGATGAAAGAAACGGGAGGATTCGCTGCCTGCGAGACAGACCATGTGACTCATCAACAAGTTGGAGGTCCACGGTTTGAAGATGTCAATGTATCTACATATCTGTAATGAAAAGCCCTAAACAAAACGGTGTAATGTTTTGGGCTTTTAAAAAAAATATATTCCCTCTAAAGAAGGACAATAATGCAAGGGAGATGTTCTTTGGGGGGGTTTACGAAATGGGAGGTGTGTGACAAAGGGAGCTGGCTTCTGTGTTCGGAATTACCTCTACGACATGTTAAACATGACTTATCCTTTGTCACACAACAGTGCCGCCTACTGAACATAATTGTTTAGTTGTTAGCTGGTTGTTAGTGTGGCGATATATAAATTAGGTTTAACCCTGGACAGACTTGAGGACATTTTGTCTCCCATCCTCCCAGCTCCTTTTATGTTTCCATTTCTGTACTGGAGCCTAAAATTAATCCTCCCCCATCTTTTCACAGTTGTGGAGATTGTCTCTCTGTCGCCCATTATTTCTCTCATCCTTTCTCTCGTGTTTCTTCATCTTTATTTTTAGACTTATTCAAGCATTCAAAAAAGTTGAGAAAAAAAACAATCGCTGCTGCGGACCTTTTTTTTTTGTTTTTGTTTGCTTTTTTAAAGGAAAGAAAATGCAGTTTGTTTCTTTTAGCGTCCATCAGAAAGAATACTGTGAATTTGATTTTGAACTGTACTATCAGTTATTTTTTTATACATGTAAAACAGTCCTGTATCAGGATTATCAAGAGTTGTTTTTCTATTTGTTGTCATCTTGCGTTTGTTTTTAGAAATTAATACCCCCATCACCACAACTTAGAACCATATTTTATGGATGTAAGTCAGTAATGGTAATGGGTTTATGCTTCTTTTTTTTTTTTTTTTTTTTTTTTACAATCTCTGAAAGACAAAAAATGTTGGAAAGAGCAGATGTTATCCCTTTGGTTTAACAATAGCATGTCTGAATTTATACATTGTACAAGGTATATATAAAAACAAAAAAAGCCTTAAAATACATTTGTTAAAGTCACCCCCTCTTTTTTCACGTTTGTAGTGTGAAGTGAACATGTACACTAAAGGTCCTTTCAGATGACCAGTGATTAATGCAACAACTAGTCATAATTTTTAATGAGACCCGCATTTTTTCTGTATGCGCGGAGAAGTCGAGGGCTGACAACACAAGCATATTTCCATGGGTGCAGTGGAAATACAGTATGTCATGCTCGCTTTGTGCACGCGTCTGTGACTTAACTACCGGTAGATCGGATTGAATTCTGTTAAAACTCTTCTTTTACGCTTGCGTTGTTGCGCCTCTCTTGAGCAGATGTTGATCCGGATGACGAAGATGTGATGCCACGGATTTAAAATGCTTTTGTCTGACATTTGTACAGCAGATAATTTCAGTATATATCAGTCTTTTCGGCTGGGTACTAGGTGAAGAAAAGCCCAAGGCCATTGCTAGTGTTGATAGAATGAATTTTCCACAAGACCAGAGATGTATGGTATTCAGGCTTTGTGCTTCACCCACTCGACAGGCTTATTCCCCCACAGGTTGGTTTGTTGAAAGGCCGACCGCCCCATTTTGTATTTGTAATACTATCCACAGGCTATTAATAGCACTGCAATTAACCAAAGACTAGGTTTAGCTGGGTGTTAAGCTAATTGTATTTTGATCAACTCACACACAGTCTAGGTTACACGGTTCTTTCATATTCTTTTATTCAGTATTCATCAAAATAGCTAGGGCCAGTTTGCTCCCAATCCACGATCATGCCTACAAATTCATTCAAACGTATGTTTTTTTTTTTTTTTTTTTTTTTTTTTTCACTTAATCTCAGTCTGGGAAACCAGCCCTTGGGTTCCATTCCAGTAATCCTTCACACTTACAGTATTTGGGCTAATATAGAAAAATGCCAGTATTATTTTCAGCTTCACCTGTTGAGGACTTTTAAGATCCTTCATTAGTCCCCTTTTTGTCCTATACTCCCACATGTCAAACTCAGTGCAGTGGACCTTTGCTATTTAACTTCCAATTGCAACACAATATGAAGATCCCATCAGTGTATCTTCACTGCTCAGCGAAGAGCTAAGAGAGGTTTCTCTTTACACTATTATATTGTAAACATTTATGTTGTCAAAACAATACGAAAAACAAAAAATGAACGGGTATACTGTAGGCTACAGCCATAATGCTTTACGTGCTACATAAGAACACAAAGACAAAAAAATATATGTACATTATATACATGAATAATGTAACGGGGATGATTTGTTTTGTTAAGAGAAAATCGGACAATAAATATGAAAAAGATATCGTGGTTATAGAGGTGTATTCAAAACAACTTAATAGAAACACAGTTGTTGTGTTTTTCAGTTTGGAACCCATTTCCTCCAATACGATGGGAAAAGGTCCTGTAAGTCATTATGAGGAAATATGAAATAATGAATTGGTGTCTAAAAATAAATATTTTGCTTCTCAAAATGAGAAACTTTTAAAATAGAAGGGACAAACTCTACCTGCATTCCTTTTTCCTCTGGCTTATTTCCAAAAATGTATACGTCAAAATACAATTAAAAAAATAATTAAAAGCTTTCTGAAAGTGAGTATCTCCAAATTACAATATATTTTAAAAAAGAAACAAAAAAAGATTTGGTATAATATACTGGTATTTCCCATTTTGCAATACCTATGCCACATTGGCAGAAATGGTCTTCCATAGTAAACTGCTTCAAAGTGATAGTTCTCAAGAAAATGCTTAATTAATGAAATCACATGGTGTACTGTAAGTGAACTACTACAAATGAAACAGCTTTTCTTGGCTGTCAATAATTTGCACCAGTCTTTAAATAATATGTTTGCAGTTGTTCGTGAACATCATTCTAGTGTTAACAATCAGACCAGCTGATTATCTACAATAATTAACCAACAACAAGGCTACACAAAGCTTTCAACAGCTGATGACAGTTGAACAAAATATTAATTAATTTTAGAGAGTGGATATAAGTATTTGAAGAACAAAAAGGTATCAAACGCAGAGAAGGGCTCCATCCTGGTAGGTTAGATTGCCTACCTGTTTGCACGGTCGATGCAATTCCTTTTCTACCCACTAGAGGGCGGAACAACACCATTATCTAATGATGCAGAGAGACACTGCAGAACTGGCAGAATCCTGTCATCTTACTGTAGTGTTTTTGTTTTGTTTTTGTTTTGTTTTTTGTTACAAATCCAGTATAGTCCAAGTTGTTGCAAACACAACTGTCCTCTCTGGGGCCCAAAGAGAGAAGCTTGATAATGACAGAGATCCATCCAGTCCAAATCTCTGGTAGAGTAGGTAGATATACTGTATGTGACAACAAACAGCTTCATTGCTGCTCTGTCCGGTGCCAAACCAACTAACCCATCACTGTGTGACTTCAGCCCCACCATGGGTAAGAGACCATCATGGTCTATTATATGTGGCACCTGTGAGGGCCCTGCTGCTGGTGACAGCCATGCAGAATGCGTATTGGTTCATATGGGCGTGCAGGCAAGGCGGTCATCATTTTTTATTGGCTATCCTCCGCTTCCTGGTGGCCAGCATGTCATAGAAGGGGTCCCTGCTGATGCTTGCTCTGTGAAGTGGGGTGGGGTGTTGGGGGAGAGAGAGAAGGTTTTGTTAAGCAATTGACCAGTTCTCAATATAGCACCAATGTATTACTATGCTTTTTTTTTCAGTTCCCTCTGATTTCCACATTTGAGGAGGTTTCACAACATTTTGTATATTTTTCTATTGCCTTGCAGTGCAAAACACTCATTTCTGTTGGGCAAGATGCATAATATTCAATGAACTGTCATGTTCAAAACCTGAAAGTACGTTTCACATTCATGGTGAACATGTCTTACATAATGGAGCTCTATGACTAGACTACAAATATTCCTCCCTGTTATTGTTGTGACAAAGCTTTTTTCCCTGGGAGGGGAGCGCTCACACACGGGCATGTAATATGGCTGAATAAGCCATGGTTTACCAAACAGCAAGACTGCAGGGCCTGTGTGTGTGCGTGCGTGCGTACGTGCACGCTTTGCTCCTAGCCACAGGAGAAGTTGCCAACCCTGCAGATGAGTCAGGCAGACAGCAAGGCTGCACTGTGTGTGTGTGTGTGTGTGTGTGTGTGTGTGTGTGTGTGTGTGTGTGTGTGTGTGTGTGTGTGTGTGTGTGTGTGTGTGTGTGTGTGTGTGTGTGTGTGTGTGTGTGTGTACAGGAGAGAGAATGCGCTGACCACACCACAGGCGAGTCTGCCACCCCAGCCAGCTGAGTCAAGAGACACAAGTCTCATTGAAGTAGCACTCCCCCATCCTGCCCAGTTTACGGGCATAGATTATACTTTTTCTTGCACAGTACGTCATTTACAGGAGCACAGTATTCAGCTACAAGTACATTTATTCGTCAAATAGTGCATTGTGGCATTTAAATGAAAACATTTTGTTTTCACCAACATACTAGCAGTACAATGTTTTGGAGTTAACTGTGTAATGAGTTAATATGTCAATAGCAGAAGTACAGTATGGTTGTGGTATGCCATATAGCCATGTAGTACATATTGGCATATGTTACAGTGTTTGATTTTAGTATATAATATTATTGCAACCACACATCGCAGTTAACTATGAAATTGTGCATTTTCCGTCATTCAGTCAATCAGTTCGTCACACCCATACAGTATTCCTTGTGATCTCCACATACAGGGACAGGCTAGTATCGGTCTTGTGTAGTGTTTTCCTATTTGGAAATCTTCAAGTTCTGCCCTCACAATGTCATCTCAATGTCAGTTAACTCTAAATCACACAAACCCTGACAAACGATCAGCTCTTCTCACTTTGAAATCCACTCAACTGCCCACCAAGACGGCCTCGTTTGAATGAGATTTTAACGTGGGAGTTCAAATAACTTAACGTTGGAACTTAACGTCCGAGCATTAGCCGAAAATCCATCAGTGAGATTTAATGGAAACGCATGTCAATGGTAATGTGATTTCTGTACAGTGAGAGCACGGAGGGATCTTTTAATACGATATATATTTCAGCTCTGGTATTGATCAGCGAATGGCCCAGTAATGCTGGACACAGTGATGCCAACGAGTAGATCGATTACCCACTGGGTCCAATTTGCTGCAGTAATCGAGTCTCTTTTTCTGCCTTAACAAGACAGAGCATTTGGATGTGACCAATGGAGTTCAGACGCTGTCAAAATGCATTTGAGTGCTTCCATTTGGGCGTGTAATTGAACTGAAATAGTGTGTGTGTTTGAGAGTGTGTGAGAGAGGGAGAGCGCATGTTTTTTGTTTCATACTTGACACTCCAGGCTTTATCGAACGGAAGCCTGGTTAACCTCCAGAGAGCACAAATCACCTCCTGAGTCCACAGTGTTATCTGTCTCACAGTGTGAGAAACTGAGTCACACAGTCACATGTGAGTGTTTCAGGGGAGGATCTAGGCATGGTCATGGGGGGGGGGGGGGGGTTAAAGCCCGGTCTGCCCCACCAAACACGATGGCATGCAAAACAACCCAAGATATTTCAAATTAAAGTGCCTATATTTAAAATGATTTGAAACACTACTAGTGCTACTAACTAACTGCAGTTGTGGCACCACTAAACCAACAGCATTTCATCATTGAAAACAGAAAACTCTCTGAGTCAGACCTTTAGCTTTATGCATGCTGCGTGTCTGTTGCAACTTCAACAACAACTGATGTTATTATTGATGCTTAATTGCGACTTCGCGCCACGGGCGTTGAAGCCGCCCCCATACCATTTTCTCCTGCCCCCCCCCAATTGGGAAATGTTACATCCACCCCCGGAGTGTTTGTGCTCGTGCATCCCTGGATGTGTGCTAGCGGTACGCATTAGGGTGTGAACTTACATCTGTGTGTGTGAGTGAGTGCGAGTGCGTGTGTGTGTGTTCCTCACAGCCAAGGTCAGACATGTGAAAGGCACACATGGGAAATCGGCTCGACGTCAGCTAAGTGCCCTTGCCGTGTAAAAGGATCCCTGCCAACACATTGAGAGCCACAGAGAGGGTTATGGAGGGGAATCTCACTTGATAGATTTGATCCACTCTTCCTTCTCTTCTGGCGTGGGCGCTGATATTCTGTACACCACGTGGTTGCCCTCCACGACGCGTCCGTCCGCCTCCGTCTTGCAGGCCTTGATCACCTGGCCCTTGTGGTTGGGATTGTAGAGCTCGAAGCAGTTCTGCGAGGAAAGCGGGACAGCCAGACCACAGTTTTTAAATGGCTTTAAAGGGTTCTGTCCAAATGGGCACCGTGTCCAAAATGGTGTTGGTAAGTTAAGTTGGTCCCACGGTACGTTTTAAATTTCATGAAGACATTTTCAGATGTGTTGTCGAGATATATGCAACGATATGAGATTGCGGCTACATTTGAAGTGTGGTTGTGGCGTTTCTTACAGGTTTCCTGGGCTCGTCGACCTCTCTGATACTGAGATTCTCCAGGGGGATAATTCCACGAGGCTCTTTATCCTGGAAACACAGAGAAGGATTCATAGACATCATGTCAGCATCATCAGGTCGGTATCATGGTTAATATCATGGGCAGCTCCAATCGGAACCTGTGCTTTCTGCCATATACAGCAGCTCTGAAGTGAGTTTCAACTGCATAGGGTGCCGGTAGAGTGTGACGTGGAAAAACAGTGGCCAATATGGTTGATTTTACCCTTTTACGCTCATCGCCAAGAAAATATAAGTGACATGTCGTAACAAGCAATTGAATCACTTCTTCAGTCAGCCAGTGGCCAGTCAAACTCCGTCCGCATGCACAGCAATGCTGCCCGTTACGCTGTTACGGTCGCATTGGGAAAACATGCATGGTTCTCTGTTAGTGTGTTTGTGTGGTCTGTTGGTTCCCCGGTGTCTAACCCCCCCTGTGTGTTCAGTGCTGTATCCAGTGCTGTACGTTTGACCCACCTGGTTTCTGGAGAACTGCCAGGGTAGTGGATGGAGTCACTTATGACTACTACTACTACTCCTCTAATGTGTCTCTCTGGCAGGTGATTGTACCGTACCTCACACCAGGGGGCCTGCTGTCAGCCACCATCATGTTTGTATATGCTAATGAGGGGCTGTGGCAGGGGACGGCACGTGTTGGGACTTGTGGCGTTTTGGTGTATTATTTGTGTGTGTGTGACGTGTGCGCGTGCGTGTGTGTGTGTGTGTGTGTGTGTGTGTGTGTGTGTGTGTGTGTGTGTGTGTGTGTGTGTGTGTGTGTGTGTGTGTGTGTGTGTGGCTGTGTGGCTGTGCGTGTTGGGTAAATGGGAGGGAGGAGGCTGAGTGAAGCACTTGGCTTAACCAGGCCAGATGTGCCGCCGCAGCCTCCCCAGATGTTTCCCATGATGCATCATGTTAATTGCTGGATGGAGGTCAGAGACTGCATCTGGTAAATAGAGGGGATGTGTGTGTGATAATGGGGCAGGTGGGGGGGGGGGGGGTATGTCGCTTAATCCCTGTGTCAACTCTGTTTGACTACCAGCCCTCCTGGCCTTTAGGTGGTCTTATCTGACACACACACACACACACACACACACACACACACACACACACACACACACACACACACACACACACACACACACACACACACACACACACACACACACACACACGCACAACTCTTCCCACTTACTGTTGTGTATTCAAAGTAGTAGAGGCAGTTGTCTGTTAGAATGAACCACCTCCTCTTCCAGGTCTTCACCCTCCCACCTACACACAGAGAAACACACGGTTTTGAGCTATAAAGGCAAACAGAGAGAGAGAGAGAAACTAGGAACAGAAAAAGAAAGAGGGACACCAGATAGCCAAGCCATGCCAATGTTCATCCACTGGGTGACGAAAGATGACAGTGTTAGTTCTGGAGTATATCAGGGTCAATCACTTGAAGTCTCTAGTTGGGCCACAACTCCTCATGCAACATCCGATTAGTTTTTCTTCTTCTTTTTTTTTTGCAATCCATAAAAACGAGTCCTTGGCTGAAAAATAGGTCACGAAAAAGTATATTTGAGAACTAGACTAATTCTATCACTATCACAGCCTGAATAATATTCTGCAGCCCCCCGGAGGACAGGAGTGTGAGAAGGGGGAAGGAGGGGAGGAGGGATAGAAAACAGGAATGTTGCATTCAGTTTGGAAATGTCAGGCATGTCAACAACACAGAAATACCCTGATTATTCAATTAAAAAAGAACAGTTTTTTGACAGTGGTGGAAAAGTGTATATATTTATATACTGTATATATACTGTATATATAAAGCAGTTTAGTGATTTTGCTTTACTTTTTTGTCTTTCTAAGACACAAAAGTAAAGCTAAATCACTGAACTGAAGATGACTGGACATCATCGCCTCAAAATAAGAAAAAAAAAAGGATAAAAAGTAATGTCCTTGATCATATCTAAAACCCGACTTTAAATTCCAGCATCTGTATTGTGTAGCAAATCAACAAGCTCACTCTGAACATGACGGTGTCCTTGACCAGCACTCCAACCAGCACTGAAAATGTTCTGAAAACATACTGGTACAGACCCCTGAGGTACCCCACTCAACCATCCCGGGTTTAAGTGGTTAATTCAAATTCTCAGAAGGAGGGGGGGGGGACTTTAAGTGGTTAATTCATATTCTCAAAAGGGAGACCATTTAAAATGGTTAAAGTAATAACGGCGGATCTTACACAGGGCTATTCCTGGAACCATTTACAAACATAGTGAGTCAAGCCCCCTTTTTTTATTTCTTCGTTTACAAGGCAGACTCTATTCTCAGCCCCCTGACTCACGCTCAATAACACACACTTCTGACCGCAGAAAACAAAAACGACAGAACCCAAGAGACAGAGACATCATTCTGGTGGGTTTCGTTTGTTTGTTAACGCCCCCCCGTATGTGGGAGTCAGAACGTTTTAAAGAAACACTGTCAGCAGTTATGTATGTATGTATGTATGGAGATTGTGAGACGTCACAGCAGATTATCAGCTTACTGGATTTTCTGCTTAATTAGACCCCCGGATGATGTCATCTATTAACGTACAGTACATGGTCAAATTGGCAGTGTTAACACATCCATTTGATGTGAACTGATAGAGCGCACAAATACCACCAAAAGGAGCTTTGTACACGCCCTGAGTTAAATAAAAACGGCAGTACGTACAGTATGTGTGCTGCAAAGAAACATGTTGTTTTTGAGACGTCAAGCTGCACTATAAATCAACCTGCAGCCGCCGGCCTGTCCATCCTGCAACGCTGCCTCTGCACCGCGGACACAGCAGCATAATAACAAGCTTGCTGACGTTCCAGAATGCTCTCCGTCTCGCAGGCGTCTACGGTTAGTGATGTAATCAATATGCAATAGGCCTACTCCCCCCACGCACACAGATGTCCCTCTGTCATATAGACGCAGCCACAATTCCATCTACTACACACTTCATTACTTCCATGGAATATTTTTACATTCGTTCATATTCGTAACAGTCCAATGCCCAGGAGGTTCTGCTGCTACACCATATCTCATCTATTTTTATCCAACGCTCAAACAGAAAATGAGGATGGATATATACAGTATATGTGACGGAATGCAATTTCACGATTGTCAACGAAGTGTGAGGTAGAGTCCAGAGGGTGTTTAACACCATCTCTAAAACTGTATCTGTGTATAGCTTGCTGCACCACAGCCCTATACAATACACGCAACGCTCAAATGCAGCCAGTTGCAGTTCATCGCGTTCCAAAGTGTTCCTTGTATTAGGAGACTGAGAGCGTAAACACGTGTCAAAACGTGTGACAATTAAAGAAGCTCCAAACCTGAACCATAACTTTTGGAGGCATGAGGACACACGCTCCTAACAATGTTCAAATGGTGTTTTAAATACTGTGACATGCTGTGTATACGGAGGATGGTGATGGATTCAGGCATAGCACAGGCTCAGGGGGGGGTGGGGGGGGGGGGGGGGGGGGGGGTATAAGCAGGCACCTTGGTGTTAATAACAGCTTATGAAGCGTCACGTAGCTTCAGAGCAGCGGCAGCAGTCATTCACATCCAACTGCCTGACAGAATACCTCATTTAACTACGCCGTAAAAAAAAAAAAAAAAAGAACGAAAGAAGCGCATTCTTTGCTCAGTTGAGCTGGGGAGGGGAGGGGGGCTTTATGAGGGTGGGGCTAAAATTAGCACGGAATTCACCGGTAGGAAAAGCTGGAACTAAAACGTTCTGGCAAGCAAAGCGCAAGGGGGAATGGAGACAGAAAGAGAGAGGAGAGAGAGGGGAAAGAGACAGAACGGCAAAGACATAAAGTGTAAGAGAGGAAAAGCGATAAGTAGAGAAAGGAGATAAGTAGAGAGGTCCCTCGGGGGGTGAGGGGGTGGGGGGGGGATCTGTTAGTCTGTTAGAAACGAATGCATCCGCTATTTCCAAACAGCAGCAAGGCATTCTCACTGCACCCCCTCAGGCACTGTGGAGATGCTGTCACCCCGAGCGCAATCTCACTGTTTCAAAAGCTCGAGTTGAGGGCAAGTCTCAAATGGTTATATGTGCGCTTATGTATGAGATTAATCTCCCCTTTATAGTTCATCAAGATTATTACATTATAGTGGAACTGGAAAATGTAGTGGAAACCTATATATAACTCTATGACCTATGCATGGGATCCTGCTACTCAGCTGTGTCAGCTGCTGCTGAGAAAGTGCAGACCCAAAGATCAGGCACCATAAAACACTGTGATGTGATAAAAGCAAGCCGTACGCTATGTCTCAGGTGATGCTAGTGATCAAGAGCAGTAGTAGTAATGTCCAATGCAGACCATGCGCCAGTTGAGACCAGCCCTCGCGCCCCAGCGGAGGAAAAGTCAGCCAATCCCTGCTCAAGCTCAGTCAGAGACCGTCCTCTCTTAGCCTTCTGGGACTGCCATAACTCACTGTCTGTCCACCACCACCCACACCAACACTCGCGTGCTAACAAGCTCCACAGCAAACCAGGCAATTAGGATGGAGTGGCTAGCATGTTCAGGAGGGGGGGCTCTGGTTTACTGAGGAGGAAAAACAGCAGCCAAAATGCCAGTAGGGTTGGCGCTCCCATGACGGACGAGGAGAAGGGGAGAAGAGGAGGGTGGTCTGAGGGGTGGGAGAGGGGTACCTACCTCCTAATGCGGAAGAAGAGAGATATAGGTGGGGAAGAGCCAGTCACAGAAACAGAGCAGAGAGGTGAAAGGGTGAGAGGTCAGAGTGAGTGCATGAAGGGAGAAACAGAGGGCAGCAAGAACTTCTGAAAAGACAACAACTGCGAAAACACACAAATCAACTGTGACAACGGACAACAGGAGAAACGAGGGATGAGGGGGACAGCTGACTCACGCTGACAGGAATACACATTACATGGGGTGGAAAAATAGATAGGAGAGGAGAGGAGAGAACCCATATGGAAAATGTTTTCTATGCAAACTCTTGAGGGTGGCGCCGTTCATACAATCCTAGGTTTTGAATGAAGTAAATAAGATCCAAGTATTATTCTGTACAGTTAAACATAAAAAGCACAGTATATAATTTTGTAATTCCTTCTGTATGTCATTATATATGACATACAAAACAGATATAAGATCCATAGTATTTTGTGTAAAGTGGCTTGTATGAAAGGTGCCACTTTCAAGAGTTCGCATATATGACATTTATATAACATTTTCCTTATGAGAAGAGGAGAGGAGAGGAGAGGAGAGGAGAGGAGAGGAGAGGAGAGGAGAGGAGAGGAGAGGAGAGGAGAGGAGAGGAGAGGAGAGGAGAGGAGAGGAGAGAAGAGAAGAGAAGAGGAATTGACACTCAGCACACATCATGGAACTTAATACTTATCAATCACTGTGCTTTGACGCTACGCTGACATTAGCAGGCACATCAAGGTTTTCGGAGCTGAAACATGAATCACGCCTGGGGGGGAGGGGGGTTGGGCGTGTAGGGGGGCGTTATGACAACTACAGTGGTACATACCTAGCTTTAACAACCAGCCTTCTCTGTCGGGGTTGAAGAACGTGTGCGTCAGATCGTTCCCATCATCCTCCGGGATTTTGAAAGGCTCGTTCTTGATGCTGTCATATAGATTCTGTACAAAACAAGGGGGAGTGTGAGGGAGTCTACATTCATCAAATGGGAATATAGGCTGAATTTCACAGTACAGTAGGAGGCATGGCGGATCGTCATGGAGACCACAAATCCACGCACGCATGCACACACACACACGGTCCAGGTCCATATCACAAACAAACACATCAGGGACTCACTCTGAGCAGATCCTCGGGCAGGTCCCCTCCCTCGTTGATGCCTCTGTTCATGGAGATGAAGCGTTCCACAGGGGGTTTGTCCCTGACGTTGGGGTTGTGCAGGCTGGTGTTCAGCATGATGATGGCGAACGACAGCACGTAGCACGTATCTATAGGACCACAACATCCAGCAAAAACGAACATTAAGGATGTCTCTTTAACCACTTAGCTACAGCCACTTTAACGCCATATACTTCATTGCCCGCGGTCCATTAGGTCTACACTCGGTCCACTCATTTTTCCTTCTGCACCAACTCTCTACAGCAGTGATTTTCAATCTTTTTGATCCCAGGGACCACTATTTATTCAGCATTTGAACCACAATTCAGCATTTTTTATCTACAATTCCAGGACGGATTTCAGAAACATAACAGGCAAACCTAGATCTCTAGTTGTGTAGATTTGGGATAATTCAGATGATGAATATTTTAACTCTTGAGAGCGTCCATTTGGTTTCATTTTTACACTCTCAAATAGTTACATCTGGTTAACCCACTTTCCATCATTTAGCCTGGGGACCACCTGGAATCCTCTCAGGGCCCACTGGTGGTCCCAAGACCACCTATTGAAAACCCCTGCTCTATAGCAAATATAGCAAATCTGCCATCTCAAGATCACCGAAGGTGAACATCTATCTTGGTATGACATACGCAGAAATCTGCTTTGATGATTTCTTGTGATATCTCTAGCACAGTACTGTAACGTAACACTACTAAGTTACGAAGCAATCACAATAGGTCACTCTGCAGAGAGAGAAAGTGTTTCAGACATTCTCTGCATTATAATGTCACTGTTTGTTTTGGCAGTGACAACCAGGGAAGAGAGTGGCGTAGAGAAACAGTGACCGCCTTAAATAAACCCTTCATTGTCTTCAGTTCATAACTTCTTCCTGTCTCCTCTGCCTATTGTCCGTCTACTAGAAAGACCCACTGATGTTGTGAATCCTGCCACACGTACACAGCCAGTGACAGACTGAAACACTGACAGATAGACAGACAGACGTCCATCTTTGGGGCCAGGTTTTCTGAGGATGTGCACGTATACAGTTCACACACCAAATGACGGGTCAGAGTTTCGGAATTTGCCGAAGTAAACAACCAAATGACATCTTCCCAGAACCTGCACAGACACACTTATACATACACACACACACACTTGTGGCTTAGAGAAAGATGGCCCTCTTCCAGAAACTGAGAACAGGTCCATGCCGGACCTTCCAAATCTATTGAGGAGGAACGCAATGCTGGATGCAGCAAGAACAAGTATTCCTAAGTACATGACATTGCTTGCAATAGCGGCAGCCATGTTGAAAAGAAATTATATCTGAATTTACAATTAACCTTAATTTATGTTCCAGCTTTTCCTGAGACTGCCAGTTACAAACTGTGAGGGGGAACGCTCATTCTATAAAATAGGCCGTTAATGAGCATTTAGTGCTTCTCAAACACACCCATATCAAACCCCCGGCCTCAGCAAGCTGCGAGGGTCCCTGAACCCCAATTTCACACACCAACACGCACAACTGACCTGAACGCAACCAAGTCTTCATTAGTATCACTGGTAACATCTATGGAGGTTTGATGCTGTGCAGGAATAGAGCCTATTTCAGCACAGAAGGGTTTGTGTGCAAGTCAACCTCTATACTCTCAACCCATTCGATTGACCCGCGCAAAGGACAACATGCATCCATGCGTGAACGCCCACAGCAGCTTGCTAGGAGCAAGCCATTGATTCCTCTACAAGCCATTAATCATTTATTGACTTGTTATTGTTGTTGTAAGGTTTCTTTTTTTCCCCGCAGCAACGTGTATGGCCCCGGGGCCTGTGCTGAGACGTACAGGTTATTTACTGCTTCTTGAATAATGTAACGTTACCCATGTTTGATGTTGATGTTTCACTCCATAAAGCTTTTATGTCTGATTTATAGTTAATAGCATATGGGTGCCGCACACACACACACAAAAAGAAAGATGTACAATGCGTATTGCTCCAATGCATTGTGAGCTTGTTGATTGCATAGAATTGGGACTAAAATAAAGACTTAGGGATTTAGTGTGGTACTGCTATGAGCTGGTAGTAGTCTAGAGGGGCGAGTGCTGGTGAAAACAGCCAGAGGATCCTATTGGGACTGACCTGTTGACTGGAACACTCCTGGGTTACACTGGCAGTAACGTGCAGCGAAGGCCTCCATCATACGGTCAATTTTCTGGGCCTCACCTGGGAGACGGAAACTCCACAGGAACTGTCTACAACCAGGGAGAGGAGAGGAGAGTTGAGGAGAGGAGAGGAGAGGAGAGGAGAGGAGAGTTGAGAAGAGTTGAGAAGAGTTGAGAAGAGGAGAGAAGAGAAGAGAAGAGAAGAGAAGAGAAGAGAAGAGAAGAGAAGAGAAGAGAAGAGAAGAGAAGAGAAGAGAAGAGAAGAGAAGAGAAGAGAAGAGAAGAGAAGAGAAGAGAAGAGATTTCCATTATGGCACAATATGCAAAAAAGTGGTGTATATACATAATGTACATACTGTATATACATGCAGTACATTGTATGTTTAACCCAGCCAACATGGCAACCCATTCCCATCCAGCTCTCACACATTCCACTCCCACTTCCACCTTCACCTCCACCATAGCAAGATGGCCGATTTGTTTGCCAGCACTACAGCAGAAACTCTCCTTCACCACTTCAACTGTGCATTAACATTTCTCTGCTCAGTGGTGAGTTACAGGCTTGGAGTCAGCACACATATTGGTTCAAAATGGTTACTTTGTTCAATCTATTTTTTGTTGAACCATGGAATGAGTTTTTAAGATACTTTTATCTTATTCTAAAAGATTAGAAGCATGCTAGAATGGATTGAATTGACACAAAATGATAAAATTGTAGTATCTATTAGATAAAAAGATATAATAACTTGATCCTGATCACATCAAATTATTTATTTTTAATATATTTCATTCAATTTATTTCATTTTTTATTTCATAAAAAATAAAAACTGAGAAGAACAACTGACTCAGGCACCTGGCCGTCCAGGCCAGGTTTTTGTTTTGTGTGGCCAGAAAAGGAACCTTGGATGGTTCTAGTTCCAACAGGTATCAGACCTGGTAAGCCGACCCGGAAACAACCAGTCCCCTCTTTTCCCCACAGTCATCAGGTAAGCTGATCTGCATCTGATTCTCCTCAAACACCTTTTTTGTTCAAACACCTTGTTTTTATTTATTTATTTATTTATTTATTTTACAAATGTTCAAAAACTTGTTTTCTTTTTTAATGCAAAAGTCTGCAAAAGTCAATAACTTTATGTTTAACTCTTAACCCCGTTTCTGTCCCGTATTTCATTGGTTTTCACAGTTTCACTGAGCTCTTAGAATCTGGTTATGCACAGACATTAGTTCAGTTATCAGTTATTCTCTTACTTCATGCTAGTATGCTCATGCTACTTGCTACAACATACAGTACATAGAGTGGATGTTTTACAGAGTAGCATCCTGACTACCCCACTGACCTTAATGCTTGGACCAGGTTGAGGTCTGCAAACTCGTGCAACTCCACAAACGCCTGGAGCACCTTAATGTTGAAGTCATCCCTGGGGAAAGAAAGCAAGTGTCAGAGTAAACTACGGCACGGTAATTCAATTAGTCTAGACTCTAGAATCGTGTTATTGCTTCCCCTCGAGCCAGTGTTTTTATTTCATGCCATTTTATGCTGTCCATTTAAATGAATACCAATGTTATTCAGGGGATATCAAAATGACTAGAGAGAAAAATAATGGGCATGCCCAGGAGAGGCGAGGTGGGGGAAAATAATATTTTCTCCAAAAATACATTTCTCAGGCTGCATTCTCTTCTCCTTCCTGACATTCCTGTCATACTTCTGCTCTCGCTCATACTGTGATGTGGAAGTCTGGAAGTCATTTCAACAGCTGGCCAAACCGGGCGTTATAGCGGGCCGGCGTGTACCTCGGGGAGGTTCGACTCCCTCTGAACCTTGTCATGGTGAACGGCGGTGGTGTGCGGCGTCTGACTGATGAGAACCAGCCCAGCCCAAATCCACACAGGGTTCTTTTGTCAGAGATTTGTTTGACCAGCAAAGGGGTTTTTTAGGGTAAAAGTCAACAGCAGCTCTCGGGCTGCGGTCGCCGCAACCCCTCTGATCTGGCTTGTTTTTACATCCTGATCCGTGTGTTCCCTAGCCTCAACGCCCCTTTGTACGGCGTACCGTTGACACATTTCAGATGGCCGCCGTATAGCCAGGAAATGACCGACTGGTGGGATTTTCTGGAGCAGACGTTTTTGAGTGTGTTGTGTGCGTGGGAAGACGCCACTGAGAGGTTTACAAAGCACTGACATACCACATCTTGCATCATAACATTTTTTTTTTACTTATTCTTTATGTACAAGATCCACTGCATTGTGCATTGTAGTCTCCTCTCCAACGTGTCTCCAAAGTGTTTGTACAGGTTGGGGTGATGAGAAGAGGTTTGTTAGTTAAACGTATTACAGATGTCCTCCTTGGACACAAAGCTGCTGTAGACTAACAACAGCACAAGAGGAAACTCATAACTCATGTATACACATAAAATTTAGTTTGACTTAGTTCCAGAGATTCATAAAAAAAACAAATCCCCCTCCCCCCCGGGTCGTGGTACTGAAACTCATATCAGGACCGCGACCCACAGGTTGAGGACCACTTCTCCCTCAGTTACCGTACTTCCTTTCTCTCAATGTCACCGGTATACTCCTTTCTTTAGTCCTTCCCTGTCTATCCCTCAGCCATTGCATATGTCCTCCCTGTGTTCCACTTCCTCTCTCTACTTCTTTCTCCCTCTGCATTAAAGCTGTAGCTGTAATTATACACAGCGTGTAATTATAGTTACCGGCTCCCGGCATCAACTCAATTAGCGATAATTACCGAGGGTAACCCGTCCACCTATGTTTACTGTGATTCCATGCTGCGCACATGGTGGCTCTTTGATGGTTTCCCCCACAATGAGGCCATGTAAAGCCTGCGTGAAAGGAACCCCTATTGATGGAGTCCCCCAGAGCCCACCTACCACCCCCCCCCCAAAAAACAACCTTCATTCTCATCCAGCTGGCCCAATACCGAGGCTGCTTCATTGTTTCAATAGCTCTACCCATGCCCAGTCTACATGTATTTTTTTTTATCCCCCTTCAGGTGGGACAATACAGTTGCAGATGTCCGTTCATTCTTGTTTTTTCCTGAATGGTGAAATGGTGAGATCGGAATCAGGAAAGACGAGGAGGATTTTTTAAAGACTATTTTTATACAGGCTTCTTATTATAGTGCCTTATTCTAACATTAGATGCAGTATAAAAAAGACGGATATAACAGGGTAGGGAGAAGGGAGATCCTAAGCTGGACTCATACCTGTGATGCTGCAAGCATGCACAGCAAAATCCAAAATGTGAGTTTAACCTTTAGTAAAGTGTAGGAATTGACCCGTAAGACAATGGCAACAAACAACTCGTGCAGCAAGCTCTCGTTTATGAACGTCTATAGTTAGGTTTGTGTGCTGCAGCCTTTGCCTCAGTTCACAGTTTCACTTTGCGGCATTCAGACTATGGGTATTATGGACAAGTCTCCCATTGGCATGGAGGCAGCCGATCGGGAAAAAAGCATCTACTATGGTCGATAGTAAAGGTCCTCTGTTTCAAGGATGTGGCAAAAACAAAAATCCTTGTGTGTGACTTTAACTAACTCATCCACTTATCTCATTCTCCAGCAGATTCTATTGAAAATCAAGTGAGTATTGATGTTGGCTGCCAGCTGTCTGACGTGATAAGCGCCCTCAGCCCTGCCCCCTGACTGCACTGCGAGTGTGTCGCGATGCAGTCTGTTTTAACGCAGATTCGTCTACTTTATTGCAATCTTTTTGGTCAATTTATACTCTAACCGCAAGCACGTCGCCATGCTGACACAGGGCTTATAACAAGGCGGCCAACCGGCCTGCGCTGAACGAAGATTTCCGGGTTTTCGTCGCATCAATGCAAGCGTGTCAGTCGGCTCCCAGACAACATGCCTCGTCGAGGAACTCTGCTTAATAAGCAGCATCTTGGGAATAATCGCTTGATAACGGTCGAAGTGGGTGTCTGCTCTGGTCTGAGATGTGTGCAGACCGTGGGGAATAGTCTGGTTTATGACCAGTCAGCTGCCCACACGGGCAGACTATCTATGACAAGACACCCACGTCTCCATGGAGATTTGTATTCTGGAGGCAGGAGGAGCAGGAACATGTCACATCTGCCCTTTTGGATCAATAAATCCCAGCCATAATTTCCCTTTGGCGACAGGAGTGTTCTGTTCTAATCAGACAGGGGGGGCGGCTAGTTTGTAAATGTGCCGTGAAGGGCATGGGTGAATGGGACCCGAAAAGGGAAACATCTTTTTTAGCCTTGCCTGATATATTGCCAGATAAAAAGCGGTGTGGCTTACCGTTCCCCCAGGTAGTCTCCGATGGCGGTCTTGTTGAGGCCCTCTCCCTTGTAGAGGAACTGGGAGATGTCTTCGGGCGTATGCTGTAGGAGGTCATTCTCCAGGAGGAACAGAATACCCTGAAAAGTAGAGAGCAAGAATAATACATTGTATCAGTTGACATGAAACAGATTTGAAAAACAATTGGTTAACATTGTTAAATACAATTTCGATACTATTACAATTTGGATGCATTATTTTACATGCCACGCCATTGAATTGCCATTGAATTTCACCTTTCCGTGTCTAAGCTTTAGGTACTCAATCCTCCTCACTGATTGGCCAGATCTCTCAACTCACTGGAGTTATAACTACATTGTTTTCAAAGAGGTGATCAAATAAAAGCTATTTTAAGCATGTTGGCAACATGCTTAAAACAAGTAGTGTACAGCAACAACTAAAGTCTCTACAATGTTTATGTAATGTTGTACTATTACCACAAATTGATGTAAAATATAGAGATTTAAAATCATTAAAGCTCAGCTGTTGCCTCTGTCCAACGCATTTCTGCGTGCTTCCGGTCCAGTAATAGTCCCCATTGATGTACCCATGCTCAATAGTCTATGTAGAGCGGCCACCATTAGACCTTTCCATGGGACCAAACACAGTTGTCAGAACTCGCAACACCCGGTTTTCGTTGCCGGCTGTTAAAACGTACCGTAAGACGCTGGGTGGAGCTACACCAAAGCAGGCTTTAGGCCAAAGACTCTTATTTGCAAAGACACAAAACAGGAAGTGATGCCTTTGCACCAAACCAGACACTTTATTTGGGGGATAAAACACTGGAGATGTTTCAAGCCACAAGTTTGCAGTTACAGAGGCATGATATTAACAACAGCTGTGGGAATTTTGTCATTGCACAACTAGGCCAAGACCAATTTAACAACATTTGAAATGGCAGCCTTGAATGTAAGAACCCCAAAACTAAAAAGCACAGACAGCCTTGATGGAAGGGGAATTTTTGGAGAAAAGTTGTAATTGACAAATTAGTGTCCTGTCCAAACCATTGTTTGGAGTCTACTTATTTATATTTATTTGGTATTCTGTCTGTGCATGAGCCGAGTGACATTATATTAAAAGCAAAGTCACTTTTATAGGTGTATCCACTGGATTTGGCAAATTAACTAATTCAAAAGGAAAACAGAAAGTACCTTTTTGGGATCCATGTTGAATTTCTTCCTGCCCATGGCGATCTGTTTGTTTCTCTGTGATGTTTTGCTGCAACACGATACATACAATTACAGATTTTTCCTCATCTCCAACACATACATACATGCAGTATATAGTCTTAGTCTTTAGTCTAGTCTAGTTGTTATAGTCTTTATTTTATGGTAGTAGTTAGACCGTATAGTTGACTTTACCTCTCTCCAACACTCGTTAGCTGCTCAATCTCTGTCATGACCTCGGCTATCTCAAACTTCAACCGCTGAGAGGTGGATAGAGAGAGAAGAGAGTGAGAGAGAGATTCATACTGGCGTTAATTCTCTCGCTGAGCGAAATGGGATTTGAGATCAGGCACGGAAGATATTTACAGCCCAAATATGAGGGTGCACAGCGAGTGGTGGAAAATTCATTAAATGAGCACAGAAATTGAGAGCAACACAGTGGGTTATGACGCTGGTTGTCAGCTGCAGTGCTGAGCGAAACTGCAATTTGTACGTTTGCACATGAATCACCTGCAGCATGTGGGTGTGTCTACACAAGGGTCCTACAAATGACACGGATTGGGATTATATAGACAACCAAGATCACACCTGTGTCAAGTGAGAAGCGCTCTTATCATTGCATGTTCTACATCATCATGTCATTACGGCCAGAACCAGAATTTGAAAAAATAAGGTTTTGAATAATCAACAGAGCTATAATAATCCTATGCGTGCACAGGGCACACAAGCGTGCACACAGTTGCAGGGGAATTTATCCTCGAAATACACGCAGAGATTAAACAATCGTTTGGTTAATCTTCAATCTTAAATCCACTCTATTTTGATGTTGTGTTTCATTGACGGCTCGTGCACGCACACACACACACAGACACACACACACACACACACACACACACAAACAAACCTCAATGTCATCCAGCAGCTCTCTCTTCCTGCGTCGAATGTTTGACAGCTCATCCCTTTCCTCCAGAGACAGGTCCTCGGGAACTGGAGAGAAGATCAGAGAAAAGGATCGGGCCGATCATTAACAGTCAACCACCTTGAGCAAGCAGCTCTCGCTCTCATCATCTAACTACCACTACGCAACGTAACAGAACGTATTTCAAACGGCACAGGCAACGATGGGATTCCTCGCACCGTAGCGTTTCCGCCGCAAAACTATAGCACAGGCCAATAGAAGAGGAGAGATGGCCCGAAGCTTGCTTTGTGATTGCACATACACACGTCGCGAACCGTCCAACCACGAGAGAGAGGAAGAAATATCTCTAAAAGATTCATCCTCCTCATGTGTGCAGATTGCTGCTTGCTTGCTGCCGAGGCTGTTTCACTACTGGGCCTGTTCCACCCAGTTGGACTGGAGCAACAAGACATCAAAGGCCCCAACATGTTCCTCTTAATTAGCCAGAGAAGGAGAGAAAGGGAAAGAGTCTTAATTATTCTACTTGAAAGTGCACAAGCTCTACCCCCCAACCCCACTCTCGTTCATCCCGCTCAGCTCAGGGGAATATTCTATTAATAAAAACCAATCCAGATTAAGTTCCCTTCCATTAAAAGTGAATTCAGCGAACGAGCGCTGTCTTCAACCCTGGAACCCTCGGCCCTCCGGGTCTATGGCTTTACAGGGTGAAAGGAGCAAGAGCGGATGAGCTCTTTGTTACAGCTTACTTTGACTATATAGAAAATATTATCTGTCAAACGGGTTTTAGCACCATTTAATTTAGATTTCAATGGCTCCATTTCATTTTATTAGGCGAGTAAAACATCAATAATAACATCAGTTGTTGAAGATGCAACAGGCGCGTGGCATGCTTAAAGCTAAAG
Source organism: Benthosema pterotum (assembly GCA_039105355.1). NCBI lineage: Eukaryota > Metazoa > Chordata > Actinopteri > Myctophiformes > Myctophidae > Benthosema > Benthosema pterotum. Next base: position 36,576,215 of record CM076981.1, read on the forward strand.
GTCTGACTCAGAGAGTTTTCTGTTTTGAATGATGAAATGCTGTTGGTTTAGTGGTGCCACAATTGTAGTTAGTTAGTAGCCTCGACACCCAGGCTTTCATTTTCGTCCGCCTTGCGCGAAAACGGAAAGCCTGGACTAACTCGTTACACGAAGTGGCCTTGAGGGGGGAGTCAACCTTCCGGGGTTGGGGTCAGATCAGCTCGATCTGCCGTGTGGATCCCACGGCACCCCGCCCCCCCAAGGCCAAAATCATTGAGGACTAGACCAGGCTAGTTAGTTAGTAGCAGTAGTAGTGTTTCAGATCATTTTAAATATAAGCACTTTAATTTGAAATATCTTGGGATATTTGGTATGCCATCTTGTTTGGTGGGGCAGACAGGGCATTTAGGGGGGGCGTTGCCGCCCCCCATGCCTTAGATCCGCTCCTGAGTGATTTTTTCTTTCTTTCTTTCTTTTTTTGGTCTCTGCTGTATTTTAATCAAATTCCTCCCATTTTCATTTGACCAACGCTCTGAATCTGATCCTACCGGTGTCTGGCTGCATGACCTTGTTACATTGTGTGTCAGCTAAGAGGCGGATAATGCTCTCCATATCTCTCAACAAGAAAAAGGACACATCTAATACTGCAGATATCAGATGTCTCTAATAACACAGCAGATCTATACCAATTTGCCAAAAATCTGAAAAAAATAACTAAAGAAAAACAAAAATCACTTGATATTGCTATAGGCAGAAAGGCATGTATGCGTCCAAGATCCAGTGGGAGTATTGAGTGCACTTTTAAAATGAACCGTGATTCAGTTTGTAAGAGGGAGGGGTTCCATGTATGTAGTCGTCACTGTTGGGCAGTAACGAATTTTAGATTACATATTACTGTAAAATGATTACGTTTGCTCCTAAAAGTAAAGTAACAAGATTACTCTGCAAAATAGGTAATACGTAATGCATTCCTTTGCAAGTAACTCCAAGTTACTTGTTTAAAATGATCTTGTTGTTGCATGCAAAAATAGAACAGATTTACAAGCTATCGCCAGATACTGTAACAACAGAGATGTGCAGTAGATTGTAGATCCAGTCCACACGCTGCATACAAGACCTCAACTGTCTTTGAAAACAATTGGGAAAAAGTTTAAAAAGTCAAAGAGACAAATTTCGAAATCTGGTTTTGTTAGGTGCAGGTCTGTTTTGTGATTCAAGCTTAAATGTGGAAATGTGGGTTGAGAACTTGGGAAAGTAATAACATAATATGTAATATATTACTCTTCGATTCCAGTAATAAGTAATGATGATAAGGGGTAACGAGTAAAGTAAAGAAGTTACTTTCCTAAGTAATATTGACCAACACTGGTAGTCGTATCGACACTAACAAGAGACATAAAGACTATTCCCTGCTGTACAACAGCCCCATGGCCACGGTCAGGTAGACAGCGGCAGAGACTGTTGAGGGATTTCCTCTTTGTGAATAGGGCTCAGAAGAGACAATGGGAGCGGATGTGAACACACAATGAGCCACGATCGGAATCCAGCGCAAAAATAAGGACATTAATTAAGTCGGGTTTAACCTCGGAATACCCTTCGTGGTCTTATGCAACAGAATCGTGACTGCTGTTAGGTATGAAGTCAAATATCAGTTTATAAGATACCTAATTTTTTACCCGGCGCCTTAAATTTCATATTAACAACCCCCTCGGCTGTATAATAATCTACACGATTAGAATCCACTTCTTAACAAATTGAATGAGAAACGGTTGATGTTTCCTTTAAAAGCCTATACAGTACCATTAATAGCAGTCTTAACATGATCATCCACAGAACAGACCTCCACTGCTCAATCTAATCTATGGCTTGGACAGACTCCTAATTTGCAATAGTACCTTTTAGCCCAATGACAATTTAGTTTAATGGCACTGCTGGGCATCTCAACCAGGGTGGTCCCCTAATTACGTTGCTAACACCCCCGCCCCCACACCCACCCACTCTGTGACTCATCCGGGAAATGAGTTGTGTCTGACTCTGCAATGAAGGAGTCACAGAGGGAGCTGAAGCCCTCAATGTAGTACCGACTGAGCCAAAAAATACACCCGCTCTGCGATCTCTTAAATCAATGTCTTTGAATCATGGCTGGAGTGCTACTGGTGTCAGCAGGGGCGGATCTAGGCATGGGCCATGGGGGAGGGGGGGGGGGGGGGGCCTAAAGGACCTGACTGCCCCACCAAAACATCATGGCATCCAAATTTCAAATGCATTTCAAATCAAACTGCTTATAATTAAAATGATTTGAAACACTACTAGTACTGCTACTAACTACAATTTTGGCACCACTTAAACCAACAGCATTTCATCATTGAAAACAGAAAACTCAGACCTTTAGCTTCATGCATGCTTGCGTGTCTGTTGCAACAACAACTGATGTTATTATTGATGCTTTACTTGACAAATAAAAATCCTGTAACTGAAAATGGTATGGGTGCGGCTTCATCGCCCGTGTCGCTACACGCCACGGGCGATGAAGCCGCACCCATACCATTTTCTCTTGCCCCTCCAACATGCTCTATTGCCCCCCCCCCCAAAATGGGACATGTTACATCCGCCCCTGGGTGTCAGATCTGCCAACACTGGGTTGTGTGGTTTTTGAGGCACCGACCTCAATTTGTACACTGCTGGCAAAGTCTTCATAATGCTGTAATGTAATTTACTGCCAGAAAGCAGGAGCTAACAATTTCTCCATCTTTCTAAAAAAAAACAGGCTAAAGATGAAAGATAAAACACTCAGGGTAAAAGGTGTCTATACTGTACACGAAATCTGATTTGGATCCTGTCCTAATCGAGTGCCACTCTCTGAGATTGAGAGCTCTGTATTTCTGTTGTTTTATGAGGTCATCCGGGTCGAGCTACAGAGCAAAGCGTGTGCTGCAAAGGTTTAAATGCCAACACGTGTGACACCAAACAAGCGGCTCCAATAATCCTAAACCATGCACACTCCACCCTTTAAAAACCCATCACACTCTACATGTAGGACTAAATCCCGGCCCGTATTCCAATCCTCAACCCCAAAACTAACAACTCAGGCCTCAGAAAGCAAACCAAAGTCAATAGATACACAAAAACACTGAGGTAATTGTTACACCATGACCAATTTGGGAACCCATTGCACAAATATAAAGGAAAAACGACGCCCTCTTTTCCTTTTGATAAGAGTCAAAGGAAAGTCATGTGTAGTCTGGAGAGACTACACTACACAATCTTTTTATATAATTGAAAAAACTTGGAAACTTGGAAAAAATTGGAAACTAAAACTGCATTTGATCAACTCTTGAAACCCTCCTTACACCTTAGTTAATTCACACACAGGCCTCTACACATTGTACACTGTATACAGACTTGGCTGTACATATTCTCTAGTTCTCTCCAATGTAATGCCCATGGAGAATATGTAAAAAAAAAAGTGTTCTTGACATTTCTCACTATCCATTTTTGTCAAGCACATTCCAGCCACTTGCTGACGTCAGTTAAAACTCAGGGGCCTTGGTACAGTGACTTTTACACACGGCTGGGTGGCACCAGTAGTGATGTAGTGGAAGCTCAGTGAGAACAAATCCTATGCTCACTTACCATGGCCCCTCTTCCTGGGTTTTAAATGATTTGTATGAGAGAGAGAGAGAGGGATTTGGACAGATCTTTGGCTTAATACCAGTGAAACTCTAGCAACTGTCTTTTAAAGTAGAGAAACATGAGAGGAGGTAACCTTGTTAGCCTCTTGGAATGTACAGTAGCCTACTCAATGATTTATGTCAGTCAAACATTCTGTCAGCCGGCCAGCCAGCCCGTCAGTCAGCCAAACACATTTGTTAGTAGGTCAAAAAGTCAATAGTCACTCGAGACAAACTGTTGACTGAAAACAAGGTGCTGTTTTTTCCTTTATATTTTGATGGGTTTTCACATTAGTCAGTTAGCCAATCAGACAGACTGAGATTGGGTGCAATTCTGAAAGCTGTGGTGTAGCCAGGTATGGTGTAAGTCTTCTCATTGGCTGCAGGGCAGCAAATCAGCTCTGGGGCCTCTGTAGTAGGCCAAAAGCCTATACCACCAGGCCTGGGCCTGGGCTTACCAAATAATTACCCAGAATAATTAAAATCTGCAATTCAAAAGGTCCAGAAATCACCCGAACCCCCAATTAAAAATGTTACTGTACTGCCCTGCTTTGTTCATCATGAGTTGAAGCTCTTGATGTCTGGTTTTAATTATTATGGATAATTATTTGGTAGGCCCAGGCCCAGGCCTGGTGGTATAGGCTTTTGGCCTAGCCCAAGGCCGCAGACCTGATTTGCTGCCATGCAGCCAATGAGCACGGACCCACACCTGATTTGCTGCCATGCAGCCAATGAGAGGACTTACACCATACTTGGCTACACCAAGGCGATTCAGAATTGCACCCATTGTCTTTTAGTGAGGCAGGAAGTATTCAGCCCACTGCCCAAAATCCCTTAAAAGTATACAGACACATGTTCTCCATTTATTGTACAAGACAGACGTATAGAATACAAGTTTACACAGACTGCGCGCATGCGCACACAACACACACACACACACACGCACACAGAGCAAGAGCAGTTGGCCTTAATCCCTCGCACTTACCCTCCCCAACAGCTCTTTAAGCCAACAGACTATAGGTTTGTAAGAGTGGAGGTGTGATACTGTACAGCACAGTGACCACATACATTGGCACGCCATTTTGTACGGCTGAATGACGATTTTGTTTTTGCACAGCCAAATCCTGCATACATTTTTATACTCTTAGAATTGAGTGAAAGTACAATTAGACTTTGGTAGAGGTTTGTGTTGTGTAGTTACCTTGCCACTCCTAATATTCAGTTCTAGGTCTTCCGTTATTATTCCACTGACATAATATCACAGATAGTTTAAACCACTCATTTAAACCTCTACTAAGATGCAAATAATTATGCTTTAGCATAATCACAATATAGCCTTTGCCAGCCCTTTAAATAGCCTGCAGTCTGTCACAACAAATTTGTGTTGTAATTGCCTGCGTTGGGATCTTGTCTGTAAACAGTTTCGAGTGTTTAACTGTGTTTAGACGCTGAAAACAAAGTTACTCTGTAAATTTGTAACTGAACACAAAGAATTGACCGTGCAGTTGGCCACATTAACGGTTACTAACAGATGTACTAAGTCTTGTTTGAATATCTGACCAGGGATCTTGGCAGTTGGCACATAGCCAAGATGCTGGCAGAATGCTGGCAATTAGCACACAGGGCCAAGCCAAGGGCCAGAGGTTATTACAACAGTGGTGGGCAGAGGGTGACGTCGAGAAATGATTTGAACAGCATGCTACTGTGTGCTCATAGGTAGTGGTGGTGGTCAAAGAGAAAAGGGGGGAAAAGCTGGTTAATGTTGTTACCCAGCTGATGGCTACCGAAATGGTTCTGATGAGCACTTGGTTGCTCATGACCGACGGCCAGGAATCAAACCTGTTTCCCCAGCAGCCTCACCACACATGGAGGCATGGCCACCCTTAGATATCAAGGGTGTTGGATGGTTGATCAGGGTTCATATCCTGTGTGTAGCTCAATCAAAGCACGCCACCATTGACATCCCATGCCAGCTGGACCTGACCCCCGGACTCTTGCATGGGATGACAAACCCCACACACTCTTCTGTCAAAGGAGAATCAATCTAGTGCGGTGTGGGGGGCAGCAACACATCGACATGCGTGTGGTGGTCTGGAGGACCATCATCTCCAGCATCTGCTCAACATCATCACTGTGTCAACATTTGATATGATCTGTACACCCTGCAGCCATAGTACACTATAATCCGATGATTTGGGAGGCCGGAAGGTGGATGGATGAATGGTGTTTCTTCTGGCTGTCGGGCTCAAGGATCAAGGGAACAGATTCCATTCCAAACAGTCCCCTGGCCTTCACTGTGTCCTTGTCCACTGAAGGTCACTGATCTCATATGATCAGCTTGGGTTTTTGGTTTCAGATGGCCCCAAAACGTGTTGTTCTTCCTTTTTGTGAGAGGAAGTTTCAAGTTAACTCTGTGGTTGTAATCATGGGCAGTGTTGTTCATGCTTAGCTTAACTTTCACATTCAAGCTCATGCATTAGCGAAACAATGACCGGGATAATAAACTTGGAGTAAAGCTTTCCACATCTAGTATATTCACCACTATCTTTCGGGCAACAGTACACAGAGCATGTGAGATTCCCCACATAGAGCGCAGCTAAGTTTCACCAGATGTAGTCGATGATGGAGAAGGAAGGTGCAGTCCAGAATCCACCGCCTCTACTCCAGCAAGAAGGTCCAGGATATCCCTCAGGCCTGTCTATTTGCGTTGCAATGCACTGTCCTTGGATGACCATGTTACAGATCCCTTTAAAGCTGAGACCAGAGTGAACAACAAGACTGTGGAGTCTCTCCAAGCCTGGCTGTACCGACTGATGTCTCTGGCCAGATTTCTGTTTTTGCTTTTTAAAAGAAGTACGTTGTTCCTTCATCCTTTGTGTTCTTTTCTTTAGTTGAGGAAGATGGCAGGGAAACTGAGCAGGAAGAAAGGCTTTGGTTTGTATGTGATCCAAGGCCACCAAAGATGTGTGTTTGATGTAATGATGCGATGATGGTGGCGGTCGTGGTGACAACTACAGTAACTGCAGGCACACCTCAGTTATAGGTTAAATATCAGACAGTCACACACATGGCTAAAACATGTCTTGTTTGAATGGACAGTAACTTAAGTTACCAATCCAGTGTTTCCACATGAGTCCAAATATTCCTTTCCAGAACAGAAAATATGCAAAATACTTGGCGGGGCGGTAGAAGAAGACGTATGCCAAAACTAACACAAGGACCCTTTATTAAGGTGAGAATAAAGTGGGTGTTACTGTTAGTGTTAGTGTGCCTCTCACCTCTAGAGGCGAGCTCTATAACCACCAGCTACATCAGGCCAAGAAATGCACAAAACACAAGTCCCTTTAGCCTCCAGCTTTACTGAATTCCCCTCTTAATGCCCGTGCGGTTTGCCAAGCTCTGCCTACACTTAGTTTCCTTTCCATTGAAATTAAAGGTGTAGATTACTCAAGTAGTGTAGCACTTTTCTGCCCGCTCCATCCTGCTATTTACTGTCTTTGGTGTCACTGTCCTCTTTGTCCTTCTTTAGCACTGTCTCGCCGTGCACAGACCCACCCGTCAATGACAACGTGCATGTGATATCTGTCCCTTGCCAGGCAGCCACACAAACAGGCCCCCCAACCCACCCACACACTACCACGGTGATGGGAACATGTCGCTAAGCCTCCACACTCTCTCTCCTAATCAACTGCACATGTAGTCTCTCTGTCACTGTCTATCTGTCTCTGCCTCTGTCTCTGTCTCTCTCTCTGTCTCTCTCTCTCTCTCTCTCTCTCTCTCTCTCTCTCTCTAAACAGCTACATACTGTATATTGCAGTGTTTTACAAGTTTCCCCCTCAATGCTGCGCCAAGGCTGTCAGTGATGCAAAACCTTGTCGCCAGACAGTGCCTGTATGTGTTTGTGCGTTTGTGGGTCTGGGTATTTCACTGGCCTGTCTGCATGTGGTGCGACGTGTCTCTAGAATCTGGCCAATGTTATTTTGTAAAAAAAAACTCATAATCTTGCCAGTTCAAAGTCCCAAGTGTATTCTTTATAAATATCCATGTAAACCCTCGTATAACATACAACAACAGGACTAATTTCGGGCACATTTTTAGCATCTGTACTAACATCCACAAGATTATGGTTTGTTTTTGCCTCTGAGAAAGACCACCGCCGAAGACAAACGAGGCTATGCTAAGTACAACACATGTTTCTGTAGTTGTAAGTATGTATGCAAAGCAGAAGGAATAGTCTTGAAATCACAGAAAGCTGCGGGAGACAGTGTAGGGGGAAGGAGACAAAAGCAGAATTCCATCCAAGTTCTATCAGCATATACAGTTGGTACTTTGACGGTAGGCACTAGGCACTACTATAAAGTTATATAAATCATTCACAAACGTATTATTGACCCAGGCAATATCCTCAGAGCACACAAAAACATCTAAAGGTGAATTGTTTCATCTGCCCATATAAACATAGATCCACACACCCACTGGTCATCCAGGCTATGGGTCTGTGACCAACTTGAGTACACATCTAATGGCGTGTCACTCACACTATTATGTTCAAGTTCAGATTGATTGGTCAACCCATGGACAGAAGTACTGACACTATTCATTTTTATAATAGGATTAATTGATTAATTCAACAAGCATTCTTAACAGCTAAGAAGCCACGTATCCTGTATGTGAATATACAGTAGGCTATATATATATAGATTATACATAACTACTGTAGTCATGCTATAGTCTATGGCCTTGTAGAGTTTTGTTGTACCTGGATATGGCGCCAACGGCTGGCAAGCAGAATATGGCTCCAGTAAGTGTGTAATATCTTCCCCCACACACACACGCACACACACTCACCCAGCAGCCACAACAAAGATGTTGCCCGGCTCAAGCCAACTTCCTCCTGCGCAATACCCCCATGGAACCATTAGACTCAAGGCAACCGCTAATGTGTTGATTCATGTTCTCCAAAAAAACCCATGGTGGGTTCAGCTCCATGCCTACAGGGGTGAATTTGATACGGCGTAATTTGTGTTGCCCGCGAGGCGTTCATCAGGGTCAAAGGGATGACTGTGAAAAACGTGAGGATGAACGCGGCGATAATTCTTGGAGGAATATTCGTTCGCAGAGGAGGGACTGTGCGTACGACTGCAAAAAGCAAGGTGCATGTTTGTGATAAGGAATGTCTATGAAAAGCCTGCAGGCCCACATGCATGCACACACATACTGTGACACACAACTTAAGGCAACACAACTTGAGTGGTTTTACTCTCTCTCAACATGCACAGTATACTGTAGGTCTTCAGCAGGTATAGCAACATAGCATGCAATTAAAGTCTTATGCTACTGTAATGTATACTGTACACAATACACCGATACAATGAGCAAGTACATTGCAGTAAGATACTTTTTTGTTTACTTTAAACCAGGGGTTTTCAGCCAGTGGTCCGGGGTCTTTGAGAGGGTTCCAGGTGGTACTCTTTGAGACCGATAACATGAAACCAAATGGACCGTTGAGGGTCCATTTGGTTTTATGTTTACACTATCAAGAGTTAAATTATTCATCATGTCAATTAGCCCACAATACACAACTGGAGAATGTAGAAGATTATGTTTGACTGTTTTGTTTCCCAAATCCAGCCTGCAGGTATGGACAAAAGCAAAAGAAATCTTTAGTTTTGGGGTCTGTGGGGCTAAATTGTCCTCAAATGGTGGTCCGTGGCTCAAATGCTGAATGAATAGTGGGCCCTGGAATCAAAAAGGTTGAAAACTACTGCTAAAGTATGATTTTTTTAGGGAAAAGTCTCTCCCAATGTGTGGTTTCCGGAAAGTGTTGATTGACACTGACAGCAAGGGTCAGTCAGGCCATCACAACTTCCACACAAGAACATTATTGTCAAGTTAAGACCTGCAGCATGCACAAAAAACAACCACACCGCTTATGGCAAGTCCCTTCTCCTCTACGCCAAAATAATGCAGTACAGGTATAGCGGAGAAAGCAGAGTTGTATTGTGGTTATCTTATCTTATCTTATTGTCTAGTGATGGAAAGGTCAGAATGCTGAGTCTTCCGATAACAAACATCTAGCATTAACCTGACGCCGTGCATAAGTGCTGCCAGCCAATTTCTGCTTCTGCATTTTTCCACTTCTCCGTCCAGCAATACGTTGATTCTAAAAATAGAAACCCAAGGAGCAATAACACAACACTTAGGATTTAAAATGATTTACATGCGCTCTGAGGGGAGACTGTGTCTGCCCTGTGGACGGTCTGTCTGGAAGCGCCAAGTCTGATTTAGGAATGCAGTAAATGTGCAGTAATGAATCCCATACTGCACTGTTACACTGACTGCAGTAAATGTATAAGTGAGGAAACTGAGAAGCAAACATGTTTAGGTTACCTTCTGACTGTACGCATTGTTGCATTGTCATAGCATTAAGACAGGGGTTTTCAACAGGTGGTCCGGGGACCACCAGTGGTCCTTGAGAGGGTTCCAGGTGGTCCCCAGGCTAAATGATGGAAAGTTGGTTAACCAGATGTAACTCTTGAGAGTGTAAAAATGAAACCAAATGGACCCTTGCGGGTCCATTTGGTTTCATTTTTACACTCTCAAGAGTTAAAATATTCATCATCTGAATTAGCACCACCTAATTAAGAAGTCTACACTGTTTTGTTTGCAAAATACAGCCCTGAATTGTGGACAAAACCAAAATAATTCTTTAGTTTTTGGTCTTTGGGGTGAAAATGTAATCAAATGGTGGTCCGTGGCTCAAATGCTGAATAAATGGTGGTCCCTGGTGTCAAAAAGGTTGAAAACCCCTGCATTAAGATATAATGTTTGGGCAATATTAAATCGAATTCCCATTGACTATGACCTGTAACCTTTATAGATCAGTTACAACAGTTCGCTTTCTAGGCCCACTCATGCTTTTGCATTTCACCCTATCTTTTCTGTGTTCATAAGAGGCAGCTAGTGAAAGCAGCCACTCATCTAATCCTATAGAGAATCATGCCACGTTCTGGCGTCTGGCCCTAATGCCGTATAATGAGCGAACACAGGTCCACCCACGCAGAACAAATTGCAGCCCAACTTCAACCATATGTTGGACAGTTGCACGCACACCGCCTCACACACAGGAGGATGACATACTGTGGGTCACATGGAAAAATATAATATCATGATTCATTTTAGAGCAGTATCTCGATCCACGACATAAGCACGCTTCTTTTTCATTTTGAATGGTTATTTTTCAAGATACTTAACAGTACAATCACCTACAAGGTAATAAAAACTAAGAGAAAAAGGAGTAACAGATTACGACCAAAATATCGTATTATTATTGATGAACCTTGTTTGACAGACATATATGTATTTGTAATGACTGTATCTCTGAAAAGGCATCATGGAGATATTTTATCATCTTGATGATGATAAAATATCATATATATAATATATTCTATCATCTTGATGATGATAAAATATCATCATTAGTATATTGTGAGTGCATATGTGGATGAAAAATGCATAGTGTGTGTGTGTGTGTGTGTGTGTGTGTGTGTGTGTGTGTGTGTGTGTGTGTGTGTGTGTGTGTGTGTGTGTGTGTGTGTGTGTGTGTGTGTGTGTGTGTGTGTGTGTGTGTGTGTGTGTGTGTGTGTGTGTGTGTGTGTGTGTGTTTATACAGTGAGTGAAAGAGGGAGGGACAGGCGGAGAGCACAGTAGCTCTCATGACGTGCATTTACCATTTACAGTAAGTTATTTTAATAATGCATAGCACACACACACACACACACACGCACTGGGGTACGTAATCCTTATCCTTTTCCCAGCTCTTATCACAGAGATTTCCCTTCCTGGTTGGATCACAGACAGGACCACATGTGTGTGTGGCTCGGTGGGCCCTGGCATCCTGTCATGTGAGACAGTAACCAGTGTCTTATCCATGTAGCTATCTGGGCCTCAGCTCTGTGCTCATACGAAAGGGCACACATTTAATAACGGATCAGAAAGAACTGATTGTTATTTGATGCTTTGTTTATAGAGATGCTGTAGTGTACAGTATTATGTTCTCATCGCCTCACAGCTTATAAATGATATAGGCCTACTGTGTCAGTCAACAACAAGACTTTCAAACAGGGCTGTGAAATAATTCACTAAATAGTTTTTTTGTGCAAGAATTGCGCAGTACACACCTGTGTGCTTGCATTCATTGTTTATATACGCAAGATAGCGCTCTCCTGCACTCTAGTCAACAACACAGCTAGATGGTTTTGTGTAGCCTATATATAGGTGCAACCTCAAGCCACAGTGGCTAAAATCTATAGACACTAGAGATCAATAACGGTTACTTTCTGTGACGGCGCAGTTTGACATCTACAACAGTGGTAAACACTGAGATAAATGGCTTCCTGGGACATGACTTTAATGTCTCCTCAGGGATCAATGTATTGACATATGAAGAGACCCGTATTTAAAATTTAAACACTCAAACTTTTGATCAATACATAGAGTGCGATTGTATAACTTTTTATGAATTAATAAGCAATGTTTAAGATGACAAATACTGTAAATGTGTATACTGCATATGCCTACTGTAGGACAAGGACACTCCTTACTCTAACGTTGTTTTCATTGTTCATCAGCAAACACAGCTGAGGTCACAGTTTGGAGAGGGTGAGAGGCTCTTTGACAGACCACAGGAAGGAGCAGGGGGATGTGTGATTTGGTAGTCAAAAAAAGCTTAAACCCAAAGCCAGCATCTGCAGGCCAAACAGTTTAACTGACAAAATGTTATCCTGGTACACCTTAAGACATTCTGTTTACAATACAATGACATTGACGCGGACTTCACCGCTCAAAACAGTTTGGATTATCGCCCTGTCTTCGTCAACCGTGACCCCCCCCCCCCCCATGTGTGTGTGTGTGTGTGTGTGTGTGTGTGTGTGTGTGTGTGTGTGTGTGTGTGTGTGTGTGTGTGTGTGTGTGTGTGTGTGTGTGTGTGTGTGTGTGTGTGTGTGTGTGTGTGTGTGTGTGTGCATTGTGAAAAGAACCACTGTCCTCATATGGAGAGAAACATGAGCTCATTACAGAAAGTGAAGATATAGGCTACTGTATTCTCCTGGTCCTCAACTTTTCAACAGGTTCTTTCACGGGTTTCTAAATTTGCCAAAGTTCTGAAATTAAAATAAGGGACAATCAGCTGGGCTACACATCAGGTGTATCTACAAAAAATTATAACCTTGTATTTACAACCTTTGTATGTTTGTAGTATATTTGAGCTGTTTGAACTTGTAAGTGTGCAGTGGGTCATTGATTGATTTCCCAAATCTTGGAACAAAGACGTGTGTCCCTTTAATGAATTAAAGGACATATTCTTATTCTTAGGATTCAGTTTTTGAATGGACATTAGGCAACCCAGTGTGGGTCTCCCGGCTATGACATCATCAAGTTGTGTGATGTTTCTGACTCTACTACAATGTATAGCGCATTTGCCAAAATGTGAACCCAGGCATGCTGAGTAGCCTACACCAAGGTTTTACATTAAACATGTTGGGTCTAATCTATGGGTCCCCACTCCCCAGCATGTAGAAACTGCCAGAAGCTAACTTAACCTACATACAGTATGTTGAGCAATTTTCATAATTGACATTATATGTGACCATACCATTACCAAGCTATAAAAGGCAAAATCTAAATATTTCATGATTCTTTAGTAGCATGTGATATGTCTAACTAGGCAGTTTTTGTGATGCAGAATCCATTCCAAGCAATATAGTTTTGCTAAAAAAAAAAAAAACATGCCTTGAGCTGAGCTGTCACAACAAATGTGCTAATAGTCCAAGGCGGAATAGTCAGCACATTTGAGCAAGTGTTATGGCTCTTTTCAGCCCAATGACTGTTTTTTATTTATTTATTATTTTTTATTTTTTTTGCTAAAGTAACGCTTGTTATGCATTCAGCATCATGAAAACCCTATAGACATACATAAATGATGACATTTTGACATGTTTTCCTTCTATAGGTTGTTAATGGTATGGTCACATATTATGCTCATCATTCCTAATATAAAACCTAGGTGTACTCAACATATCTGGGTTCACATAGTGGCAAATGGCTATAAAGTAAGGTAACTGGCAGCACAGTGTAGTAGTAGCCAATTAAGAGCTGTGAGTAGGCTACAGTGTACAGTATACACAGTAGACTAGAGTATCCTACGATAAAGTAGCTACACACGCGCGCGTAGCTCAAATTGCGGTCTACCAATTTAACCTACCATTTAACTAAATCTACCACCAGACCACATCAGCTAGAAGATCCAGGTTTATTAGTCTGGCTCCTTTAGCCTCTTCTTTATGGGGACAAAATACACATGGGTTGCCGATAATGAGATCTACATCAATGGGAAGTTCTTCAGCCGAAAGAAACGGCTTTTCTTTTCTATTGACAAGTATAGCGGTGATGGGGACTGTCTGTTCGCGTTATCTTATCAGCTTTTCAACCCAATTGGGGACACGAGCGTCCCTTCAAAGAGCTGCTGCTGCTATACGACCAGATAGACAGCGAAGAGACTGGAGAGAGAGCAGCGCAAACCAAACTTCAAAGCTTCCCCAGCATGACATCAAACAGATGGAGATGGAAAAGCCATGCACTCAACGACACGACAGACTGCAGTGCGTTGCAGGGGATTTTCATGATGTGATGGTGACTGGTGATTTATTTATTTGTTTGTTTGTTTTATTTATTTAAGCAAATTAACCGTTCCACTCACTGTGAGATATGATGAATGAGCACGACAGCTAATTCAGCAAGACAGCTAGGCAGCAAATTATTTTTCGAAAAGAAAACATTACTCCAATATTACTTAAAGGGGAATTCCACCCATTTTCACCATTTTCCCGAGAGTGTACACATGCAACACATAGGCTATGAACCATGGAGCCGCTGCCCATTTGGTTCCATTTGTACATATCCACACAACATCTCTAAGGCATATTAATGGCATAGTAAACTGTTGAAATGGGTGGAATTCCCCTTTAACAAATGAAAGTATTAATGCATTTACAAATTACGATAGTTGCATCAGAATGGGGATCTGGAAAACGTATACTTTTTAAGAGCTTCTGAGCAAAATGATATCACAGCAGCACTCAAATAAGAATAAGCAATCACGCACGCCAACATGCATCCTCCAGTTATCACAGCAGCTCAGGGTTCAAGACGCATCAGTTCATGCATTCCATCCCTACTGACTGACGGGTGAGAAAATGATGCCATTACCTTGATTGTCTTCATCCATGTTAACAATGCTGATAATGCGGTCCAACAGATGCTACGTTCGTTCGAAACGACACCAAAAAATGTAGTGCCCACGGATGAAAAATAGAAAATGACAACCTGGCTTCAATCAGTGGTCGCACGTACTACACGGATAGCCTAGATCTATATGGTGTTGCTGCGCAGCCAGAGACAGTCGAACTGGAACAACGAGAAGATGTCAATGGAAAAAATAACACAGAAGAAACCGCAGTTCTGAATGATTGCAAGACCTCAATGTGAACGCTTTTCCCTTCGATAGCATAGGTGTCAGTGTCCAGCAGTATCAAAAGCAGCGAAGCGACCACAGTCACCACACTCTCCCCACCGTGCGAGTCGGATCTTCAGTCACAGTCAGTGGTCAGCATCGTACCAGCGTTCCATGAACAAATTTAACGTGAGCAAATATAAGGCCGTGGCGCAAATCTCTTCAAAATAAGAGTACCCATTTTAGTTTTTATTTTATTGAAAAACGATCTATTTGAGCATTTAAATAATGCTATAACATACACATTATGTTCATAATAACATAAAACATTATATAAATACATAAATAACGTAAGAATGTTAAATCTCAATGAATAAATGCTATTATTGGACATTTTACCCTTTTTAGTATTTAAAAACTGACATTTTACCCTCTGGAAAAAAAACCCTTCTATGTATCCTCTAGTGTGACACATCCAGGCATTCAGTAAGGCCTCCTCTACAACACCATACCCTCAGCTAAGCTGCACACGTTTAAAATAAAAAATGGCGTGGCATATAGTGACCCCCGAGGTCGAAAATCAGGCCATTTTCGGAGATTTGTCCGAATAAACTAAGGGCTGGAGAAAAATCCCTTCTATGTATCCTCTAGTGTGACACATCCAGGCATTCAGGAAGGCCTCCTCTACAACACCATACCCTCAGCTAAGCTGCACACGTTTAAAATAAAAAATGGCGTGGCATATAGTGACCCCCGAGGTCGAAAATCAGGCCATTTTCGGAGATTTGTCCGAATAAACTAAGGGCTGGAGAAAAATCCCTTCTATGTATCCTCTAGTGTGACACATCCAGGCATTCAGGAAGGCCTCCTCTACAACACCATACCCTCAGCTAAGCTGCACACGTTTAAAATAAAAAATGGCGTGGCATATAGTGACCCCCGAGGTCGAAAATCAGGCCATTTTCGGAGATTTGTCCGAATAAACTAAGGGCTGGAGAAAAATCCCTTCTATGTATCCTCTAGTGTGACACATCCAGGCATTCAGGAAGGCCTCCTCTACAACACCATACCCTCAGCTAAGCTGCACACGTTTAAAATAAAAAATGGCGTGGCATATAGTGACCCCCGAGGTCGAAAATCAGGCCATTTTCGGAGATTTGTCCGAATAAACTAAGGGCTGGAGAAAAATCCCTTCTATGTATCCTCTAGTGTGACACATCCAGGCATTCAGGAAGGCCTCCTCTACAACACCATACCCTCAGCTAAGCTGCACACGTTTAAAATAAAAAATGGCGTGGCATATAGTGACCCCCGAGGTCGAAAATCAGGCCATTTTCGGAGATTTGTCCGAATAAACTAAGGGCTGGAGAAAAATCCCTTCTATGTATCCTCTAGTGTGACACATCCAGGCATTCAGGAAGGCCTCCTCTACAACACCATACCCTCAGCTAAGCTGCACACGTTTAAAATAAAAAATGGCGTGGCATATAGTGACCCCCGAGGTCGAAAATCAGGCCATTTTCGGAGATTTGTCCGAATAAACTAAGGGCTGGAGAAAAATCCCTTCTATGTATCCTCTAGTGTGACACATCCAGGCATTCAGGAAGGCCTCCTCTACAACACCATACCCTCAGCTAAGCTGCACACGTTTAAAATAAAAAATGGCGTGGCATATAGTGACCCCCGAGGTCGAAAATCAGGCCATTTTCGGAGATTTGTCCGAATAAACTAAGGGCTGGAGAAAAATCCCTTCTATGTATCCTCTAGTGTGACACATCCAGGCATTCAGGAAGGCCTCCTCTACAACACCATACCCTCAGCTAAGCTGCACACGTTTAAAATAAAAAATGGCGTGGCATATAGTGACCCCCGAGGTCGAAAATCAGGCCATTTTCGGAGATTTGTCCGAATAAACTAAGGGCTGGAGAAAAATCCCTTCTATGTATCCTCTAGTGTGACACATCCAGGCATTCAGGAAGGCCTCCTCTACAACACCATACCCTCAGCTAAGCTGCACACGTTTAAAATAAAAAATGGCGTGGCATATAGTGACCCCCGAGGTCGAAAATCAGGCCATTTTCGGAGATTTGTCCGAATAAACTAAGGGCTGGAGAAAAATCCCTTCTATGTATCCTCTAGTGTGACACATCCAGGCATTCAGGAAGGCCTCCTCTACAACACCATACCCTCAGCTAAGCTGCGCACGTTTAAAATAAAAAATGGCGTGGCATATAGTGACCCCCGAGGTCGAAAATCAGGCCATTTTCGGAGATTTGTCCGAATAAACTAAGGGCTGGAGAAAAATCCCTTCTATGTATCCTCTAGTGTGACACATCCAGGCATTCAGGAAGGCCTCCTCTACAACACCATACCCTCAGCTAAGCTGCACACGTTTAAAATAAAAAATGGCTTTGGATTTTTCTCCAGCCCTTAGTTTATTCGGACAAATCTCCGAAAATGGCCTGATTTTCGACCTCGGGGGTCACTATATGCCACGCCATTTTTTATTTTAAACTAGGGCAGCTTAGCTGAGGGTATGGTGTTGTAGAGCAGGCCTTCCTGAATGCCTGGATGTGTCACACTAGAGGATACATAGAAGGGATTTTTCTCCAGCCCTTAGTTTATTCGGACAAATCTCCGAAAATGGCCTGATTTTCGACCTCGGGGGTCACTATATGCCACGCCATTTTTTATTTTAAACGTGTGCAGCTTAGCTGAGGGTATGGTGTTGTAGAGGAGGCCTTCCTGAATGCCTGGATGTGTCACACTAGAGGATACATAGAAGGGATTTTTCTCCAGCCCTTAGTTTATTCGGACAAATCTCCGAAAATGGCCTGATTTTCGACCTCGGGGGTCACTATATGCCACGCCATTTTTTATTTTAAACGTGCGCAGCTTAGCTGAGGGTATGGTGTTGTAGAGGAGGCCTTCCTGAATGCCTGGATGTGTCACACTAGAGGATACATAGAAGGGATTTTTCTCCAGCCCTTAGTTTATTCGGACAAATCTCCGAAAATGGCCTGATTTTCGACCTCGGGGGTCACTATATGCCACGCCATTTTTTATTTTAAACGTGTGCAGCTTAGCTGAGGGTATGGTGTTGTAGAGGAGGCCTTCCTGAATGCCTGGATGTGTCACACTAGAGGATACATAGAAGGGATTTTTCTCCAGCCCTTAGTTTATTCGGACAAATCTCCGAAAATGGCCTGATTTTCGACCTCGGGGGTCACTATATGCCACGCCATTTTTTATTTTAAACGTGTGCAGCTTAGCTGAGGGTATGGTGTTGTAGAGGAGGCCTTCCTGAATGCCTGGATGTGTCACACTAGAGGATACATAGAAGGGATTTTTCTCCAGCCCTTAGTTTATTCTGACAAATCTCCGAAAATGGCCTGATTTTCGACCTCGGGGGTCACTATATGCCACGCCATTTTTTATTTTAAACGTGCGCAGCTTAGCTGAGGGTATGGTGTTGTAGAGGAGGCCTTCCTGAATGCCTGGATGTGTCACACTAGAGGATACATAGAAGGGATTTTTCTCCAGCCCTTAGTTTATTCGGACAAATCTCCGAAAATGGCCTGATTTTCGACCTCGGGGGTCACTATATGCCACGCCATTTTTTATTTTAAACGTGTGCAGCTTAGCTGAGGGTATGGTGTTGTAGAGGAGGCCTTCCTGAATGCCTGGATGTGTCACACTAGAGGATACATAGAAGGGATTTTTCTCCAGCCCTTAGTTTATTCGGACAAATCTCCGAAAATGGCCTGATTTTCGACCTCGGGGGTCACTATATGCCACGCCATTTTTTATTTTAAACGTGTGCAGCTTAGCTGAGGGTATGGTGTTGTAGAGGAGGCCTTCCTGAATGCCTGGATGTGTCACACTAGAGGATACATAGAAGGGATTTTTCTCCAGCCCTTAGTTTATTCGGACAAATCTCCGAAAATGGCCTGATTTTCGACCTCGGGGGTCACTATATGCCACGCCATTTTTTATTTTAAACGTGTGCAGCTTAGCTGAGGGTATGGTGTTGTAGAGGAGGAATATGGAAGGCAGGTATGTTGTTGGTGGTTGAATAGAAGTTGGTTCTTAGATTTAGATTTTTTTCTTACATATCCTACTGTAATATAAGGGGTAACACTTACATTACAATATTAACAATAAAGTTGGTTACTGTTTTCAGTAGTCTGTGGCAGGTTATGCTTGCAACAATGTGTACTGTGTGTCTGTACTCCATGTATATTTGTATTTTAATCATTGATTTCTTCTCCTGCATAATATTGTATCTTCAATGTATGTTTTTTATATTTTGCACTTAACAACAATACTACAAGTGCAGTTGATGGCAGACATGACCTGTTAGGGAAACATTTCATATTTTTCACAAGTTTCTTAGAATAACATCCATGATTTGGTGCTTCTGACTTTACTGTATGTAATTGTATGTATTTGCCTTAATGAAATGAACAAGTTGGCATAACACGTGTATGCTTAACTAGTGTATCCAAAATCAGCTTTTTCAGATTTGATAGTTGTACTTAAATTGTACTGTAATTTCCAAGCTGTTATCAGTTTTTTAGCAGTGTTTTGTAGCAGTGTGTACTGCAACTTTGTTCTGACATGATAGGGAAAAATAAAGATTGTTTTATGACCTAATGGCTATTTCTTCCTTATTCAGTCACGAAGAATCACACTCATTTTTACATTTTAAGCACTCCCCAACACATTTAGTAGAGCCATTAATGTTTCACACATGTGTCAATGGCATGCCAAAAAACACTACCACATCCCTACCCTTATTATTCAAATCAATTCTATGAATTTCTATGCCATTGTGTTGTATAGTTTGTATTTGCATGTTATTTAGCCACATACAAAGAATGTTGTTGTGACATAAGATTGTATTGAATACCAACACCAGTATCTAATATCTATACAAATCATGCACTATAATAATTGCCTATAAATAAGATAGTTTAGCAACGAGAAACAGCGCCCTCTTTGGTTTAAGAGGGGAGCACAGGAGAGGAATTAACACTACTAGAGACTATTATTAAATTAATATCATTTGCCATTTTAAATCGGGAAAACATTTTTGACCACATATGAGTTTTCTAGTAAAACTAGGCGCCTCTCTTTTTAAGTGTCGTTTATAACACATACATCGCGCCTTTTACTCTGATTAAGGGGAATCATTGCATCTTAGATTGGTAACAATGTTGTGGGGGTAGGCATAGGATAGGAACCATAGAAGTAGATAGGAACCTTAGTGTCCGGGGACCACATTAAGTGACGCACCGGGCACGCATTTTACTTTGAAATCGACCGGAACTCTTATATTTGCTCACTCGCAAACAGGAAGTCTAAAATTTGTTCATAGAACGGAGCTGCATCGTTTACACAGAATTCTACACTGCAACCGGAGAGGGACGTCACGATGCTCCGCCCTTTACTCCCCCTCCTCAAACACCACTGCAAGCCAAGCCAAGGCAAGTGCTGCTTCTCAAGCATCCACCCCATGTCATGACCCCCATTGATCGGTAGAGCACGGTTTTACGGAGACACATAGTGTTGTGCCTCCCTGTAACCAGAGCCACAGCTCGAGAGATCTGCAAGCATTGGGGGCTTGTAGATCACCTATTTTGATAAATACTTAATAAATAATAAGTATTTAATAATAATTACTTAATAAAGTAAAATGTTCAAATCACAGGAAAATATTTTGTAGGCCTACAGTTTGAATGGTGATTAATCACTCATGAATGATTGATTTCATTTTTAAGCTGTAATTATTTCAACTGTCCTATGACTAAAATTTCCAATTAATCATTCAACAGCCCTAATAGGCTCAAAATAATTTAATCAATTTAATCATGATGATTTTTAATCACTTAACAGCCCTAATATATATATTAGGGCTGTTGAATGATTAAAAGTCAGATTAATAACAGCTTAAAAATTAATTTAATCATGATTTACCATTCAAGCTATGTCCAAAATATGCCACGTTTTCCTGTACAGTATATACAATTATTTTTCAGAACCTACAACATTTTTCAAATTAATCGACACATGTAGGCCTATGTGGGGTATTGAGATTGTTGCATGGAACCATCTCAAGGACCACTGCTACTTTTAGAAATAATTTCCATACAGTATGCACACCTCTCAATAGCTAATGTGATGATCATGTGACACATCCGAGATACAGCCAGGGATGGCTTACCGTTACAGAGATACATTACAACAACAATAATAACAAGTTAATAGCTGCTATTGAACAGCTAAAGTGTATGGAAATTATAATTCACAGCCTGTGACCGTGACCCACTTGGTGTTGCAGACTGTCAAGGATCATGATTATGGACTCCATAATCATGATCCACGGCAGCAATGATGGGACATGGGTGCATACAGATGGACAGGAGGAGAGAGGTGATATCCTGCATAGTTCCTTCCTGACTATTCCAGCCCAGCCACACCTATGACCTCACAGCAATGTAGCAAGTCGATAATAATCTGGGTTCCCAAGAGTTTTTGCCATCTCCCGCAATGTAGTGACTCACAAAGGTTTTCCCAGGTATGGACCGGTTCAATCCAACAGCCCTATTTGATTGTACAGGGGAGGAGACTGGAGAAAGGAGTACAGCAGGATACGAGATCTGTGGGAGAGCCATTGTATGGCACTACAGGGGACAAATAGACGAAAGTTACAGTAAAGGAAGTGTCCCTGTCATTCAGACCACCCACTCTGTACTGTAATACATGATGGAAGTGTCCAATAAAATGTAATGCTTGGAACACAGCATTTCAGTCTATTAAGGTGCATAGGTTGGTACAGTGATCTGGATGTCTATCTAATCTATAGTTCAGGATTTATGTCATACCTGTCATACCATTCTTCATTCCAGCCATTATACAATTGTATAATCGTATAACAACTTAGGATGCAGCTGTGTGTATAAAACACATCCACACAATTGTGTTTAGTCTTTTCCTTGCCCTTCCACGTTTACGGCTCCAAGCATTTGCTGTGATTACCTGGACAGAGCATGTCTGTGCTAGATGAACATGATTATTGCAAACTGGTCAAACTGAAGCAGATTCTGTTTCAGTTTCAAGTTCACTGTCTAGGGACACAGTCGTTCATGCTGAGGGGCCGGAATAGCCTATCTCACTATGGTCATGGAAAGCTCAACAATGGGAAACCGACTTCCCTGAACCACCCTTTACATCACCAATTAAAGTGTTTAAATGACGTGGTCAGCTGTTCTTGCAGTGGCGGTCAGCAATACAGCATGACATAATTGCATTAGTGGAAGTTGGGAAGGGCCTCCCCGTTGCGTGACGAAAGTAAGAGACCATGGGAATTAATTTAAAGATGTCATGAGATTTACATATGACCATGTGATTATAAAGATATTGTGAGACATCTCACAGTCATAGGACATGTCATCTCTTAATGCTCTTGTGCCATAAACATGTAGTGTTTTCGTGTTGTTGTTGTTGTTGAAAGGGGAGGGGGTCAAACAGAAGTTAACTGTTTCTACACCAAAAGGAATTGGGGGGGGGGGGGTTCTTACTTTCTTTTTTACCAGATGAGTATCAGATTGCAGCACTTGTGACTGGGTGTGCACTGTGCAACATGCATCTGATTTTAGTGTGATATTCATAGGATGGATGGAGGTTTACGGTATTGAAAGACGCCAGATCATCCATGTTTTAAAAAATCATATACTTCTGTATAACACTTGAGTGAAGGTTTCTCAATTGCTTTCCACCCGCACGCTGCACGCAACTGTGCTATCTTGTCCCATCTTTGTCCTAGAATAGAAAATTAATGGCCTCATATTTTACCCCCTTCGAAGACTGAAGCCTGCAGGCGTAAACAAATAACATTGGTAGTCACAGATAATTTGCATGACTACATTCTCATAAACTCTTCTTGATATTTCTTGAAAGATCTACATAGCTAGAAGCACAAACAACGTGGGTTTCTATTTCCTGCATTTTTAAAACCATAAAACAACCGTTTCTCTTGTGAAGACCAGGAAAATTGTCCTCCTCACACTGTCTATTTTTCTTTTTTCACTTGCAAGATTTGGCTCACACACACACACACACACACACACACACACACACACACACACACACACACACACACACACACACACACACACACACACACACACACACACACACACATTCCAACACTTAAAGGTGAATTCCACGCATTTTCAACATTTTTTTGAGAGTGTATACATGGGACCAGGTCCATTTGGTTCCATTTGTCCACTC
This sequence comes from Benthosema pterotum, assembly GCA_039105355.1. Classification (NCBI taxonomy): domain Eukaryota; kingdom Metazoa; phylum Chordata; class Actinopteri; order Myctophiformes; family Myctophidae; genus Benthosema; species Benthosema pterotum. The sequence continues at coordinate 36,599,672 of CM076981.1, forward strand.
TCAGAAAAACAGGGTGAGGGTCTGAAAAACACAGAGGCATATCAATGACAGTAAAAAATAGAAAATAGGTGGAATCCACCTTTAAACGTACTGTATGGACAGACATGTAGCCTACTACATAGAGATAGGCTAGTTGTACACAGCCAGTTACACACCCACACTTTCCCCCAGCCACACAGAAACAGAGAGCATTTTGTGCGTCAGGGAAGCGGGGGCCTTCAGTCTGGGGAATGATTTCCTGTGCTGAGAGCATGTCCGGCCAACTCCAGGAAGAGGCTCCGTTTCCACTGTTTCATTTTAAATAAGCCAACAGGGTGGAGTACACACAGCTAGGCACAATCAGACAAAATGTGCTCTTTTTCCTCAAATCAATAAAGCACCAGAAAGGGGGAGTTGGCCCATTTGCTGTTCACATGGTTTCCGGGGAAAGTTTGAACGAGGACTCTTTAGCCCTTAGACCTACCTCAACCCTGCAGGGAAAGGGAGCCAAGCAGGAATTTACCATAATTTACCGTAATCAAATTTACCACACAGTATGGAATCTACTAGGCTGTGAGAGAGAGACATTGTTTTTGACAAATGCACTTAGAAGAAACTTATAGGCATATGTACCATCTGTTTTACTCATAGTGTAAAAGGTTGCATAAATTTGCATTTAAGCTGAAGTTACAGTTAAAAATAGACCATAACATGATGCTCTATTTTTAATGAGACTTTTGAATGTCTTTACTTTAACTGTGAACTTATCAGAGCGTTGCTCTCTCATTCGTCCTTTGTCACCTTCCCTCTTGAACCTGCTCCTAAAATAAAGTGGACCATAATAGCATCCAGCAATATCTACTGTATCTTTTTTCCCTTTCTTTTTTTTACAATTACAGACCAGGAGAAGTAACGTGCATGGATCTTCTCCATCCTCCATTGACAGCGGCTTCCCTCAGCAGAGCATATGTCAGCCAGATTAAGGCATCGCACTGCGGCGCCAGGGAGTGGTGGTGGTGGTGATGGTGGTGGTGGTGAGTGGACCGGGTTAACCTCCCCTTTGCGCTGAGCCGTCACAGATGATCATGTACATCTGCCTCTGTCCCGATGGGAGCCCGGGGTAGCTCTGTATAGTTCTTGAGCAACACATGTTCTTGAGCATGGGCATTCATTCTTGTGCACATGCATGCACATAAAGTACAGTAGATCCATGCTGATGTACTGCCAAATCCACATAACACAAGTGGATACGATATACTGTGCAGGGTCGGGCTGGACATTAGGGAGTACCGGAAGCTCTCCTGGTGGGCCGCGACCACAGGGCACTAAAAAGGCCTGTATTGTACCTGTACCTGACAAATAAACCGTCTTCTAACCATGGATCCAGCATCATTATAGTGAGAGCAACTAAGGGTTGTGTAGGTCTCTTGAGTGGTGGTATTAGGGATTGTTTGTTTGTTTGTGTGTGTGTGCTGACAGAGCTTAGAGCATGTTTTATTATATGCACACTGGTTGAGGTGGGTCGGTTTGGGACAAATTCGCTCAAAATTGACCGATCCGAATTTTTGTCCCAGCCCTGATAGTGTATGTGCCTCATGAGCATATTTTAATATATAAAACCTCCACACATGCACAGAGAGACACACATATTCACCAACAGTATGCCATAAACAACTGCATATAACATGGTAAGTATATAGGACCCTTCTCCACCCTCCCTACTATAGCTGTAGGCCCACAAGGGGATTTTCATTGGTCTAGTAAGCTCTACTGAAGTCCAGCCTCTGTGACACACATGCCTGTGTTCCTCATATCCCTACTGTATCTCTCCATTTATATTTAATGCTCTGACGTTTCTTTATGCGCCACAGTATCCTCCAGCAAATTACCATGCGTGAGGTCAGTTTTATCTGGCATATTGGCGGAAACTGAGGCCACAAGTGATAGAACAACCCCATGACCCATGATGTTATAATGGGCTATATGTTGAGACTAGCTCCGACGGACCCCCACTCTTGCTCCTTCCGTCCCTCCCTCCGCTCCGAGATGGGGTTCCGTAGCATTACCCGGTTAATTCTTCTGGGCGAGGCGCCCGGTCGGTACAAATGCGAGTCGCATGTACTCACCTTAGGTCCTGTGGAACAACCAACGCGCTTGTCCGGGGCTCTCTGGGGTTTATGTTTTTTCGGCCGCATAAAATCCAACCGATGATGTCGGGAAAGTGTTTTAATCCGCCGATTCTGTCACAAATTTAGGTGGTTTTTGCAATGCCGCCATGTTTAATATGACGTCATCGTCAATATCAACATTAGCCACATTACTACCCCCTCTGGCCAAAATGTGTAACAAAACATTGCAAAAACCACCTAAATTTGTGACAGAATTGGCGGATTAAAACACTTTCCCGACATCATCGGTTGGATTTTATGCGGCCGAAAAAAACATAAACCCCAGAGAGCCCCGGACAAGCGCGTTGGTTGTTCCACAGGACCTAAGGTGAGTACATGCGACTCGCATTTGTACCGACCGGGCGCCTCGCCCAGAAGAAATAGGGAGTTTAAGCACGGACCGCTACGTCATTGTGCTACGGTAACCGGAAATGGATCAGTGCTCGATGTATAAACCTGCCTGCCGTCGCAGCCGTTCCTACAACGGCAGAAGGTGCGCTCTCACGTTGTGTCTACAACGCCAGTACCGCACGAGTAGGAGCTGCTCTGGATGCGTTGTGTGAATGTATGAACTCTGCTCTGCCAATCACACTAGCCTAGTAGCCTAAACAAATTCACTAAAATGGTCCACAAACTGCCCAAAAGTAAGATCTCACAATGTTCTCAGACCAATGATCTGTCTAATGCAATACTAGCAAGTGTAGGTTTTTTTTTCTGTCTACATCAGTTTTGCATTGAGTCCCCCCCCCCCCCCCCCCCCCCGCCCCTACTAACTATTAAAATCGTGGATGTTGTCATCGGTAGATAAGTTTTCTACCGACACAGCCACGGGTAACACTCTGTTTTGATTGCCAAAACATGCCGTCCATCGTCTCGTTTAATTATTTGTTTGCCAAGATTAGACTACGTCTCTCTATTGTATATGTAGTCTTAAGTGCCTGCTGCTGCTGGTCAGGTGGACGGGTAACCATAAAACTAACCAGCCAGTGCGCACAGACGGAGTTGCGTAAACTCCGTTCACTTCCTAGAGCTAGTCTAATGGCGGATCGCCTACATAAACTTCTATTGAGAATGGGACACCTTCAGTGAAAACAATGCATTTCCAACTGCAGTAACAGCGCGTTTCACAGCGAGTTTCTGACCCCTCAATGTCGCAGAACTACTAGATGGGGGAAAGTTAAATAAATAAATGGTTCGGGATCATTAATATTCGTTCGCGTGGCGACCTTAGCGACCGAGTGGTTCGAATCCCGAGCTTTATACAGCTTTAGTGTGTATATGCAGTGTGTGTTGTTTGGCAAGCAATAACAACATTGATACCATTTGACATGCTGTTATTAAACATATACTGTTTTAGGATAACACAAATAGCTTCAGCAGCTCTTTTCAATACTGCCCATGCCCAAGCCCAAGTGACAGCATGTTAGCTAACGAGCAATGGTTGTCTGTGTTTACTGTTTATGTTTGACACGTGCTGAATAGACGCCTCATCGTGTCACCATGGGAACCAAAACGAGGTGGGGACCCGTCGCCGACGGGTACTGGGCTTAATGATTTTGGCTGCTACGGCGATTGCGTCATAGCCGACGTAGTTCCTGTACGGGTTGCCGTAGTGAAAACTGGGGAACTTAAAGTCCCTATTAACCGGGTAATGCTACGGAACCCCATCTCGGAGCGGAGGGAGGGACGGAAGGAGCAAGAGTGGGGGTCCGTCGGAGCTATATGTTGAGACGAGAGCTCGAGCATGAGTCATACTTTTCTGAGGAGAGATGTAGGCCTTTTCCAGATAACTCCATTGATCCAGTAAGTCCGAGGATGCTCTGGGACTTTCCGAAACTACTTAGGATCCGTTCAGTCATGTGATACTGCAGTATATATTGCTGTCAATATGAGTTTGCATACAGTGAGTGAATGAGATGAAGAGAAAACATTCCCAGTTCGACCTAAACAAAATGGCTCCTGAGCAGTGGGAGGATGCCCCTTGGCACACTATTAGAACATAGAGACCGTAACAGACGTGTGTAGCATATTGAGAAATATTGTTTTTTAATACTTAATTGTATTCATAAAAGTAAATAAAAATAAAATCAATAAACATTTTTTTGCCCCCCAAAATACAACATATTTTAGATGTGAGAGAAGTGGGGGTGCCGTGTCGCCGCACGTCCCCCCTCCACTACACCCCTGCTCCTGACACAGATAATAATAGAATAATATGGGCACTGGAGACAGAGATGAAGATAATTTAGAGTAACGATTATTCATGAATTTATCTTTTTTGGGGGGGAATTTTTTGTGTAAACATAAACATTGCGGTGAGGACGCAATTGTGGAATTGTTCAGAATGAGATGCTCAGATGATCATATATGATGATGAGCACACAGGTGTGATTTATAGGAATATAGGAATGGGTTATGATATGGAGAATTTTCAATCGGCTACTGAACCTACTATAAATAACAATGTGTGTGAAGTGAGGGTCGCTTTTATCATCATTTATCATCATACATCATGTCAATTGTGTCAAATCGTCACTATGATTCACACAGTCACTATGTGTTGTGTGTGTGTGTGTGTGTGTGTGTGTGTGTGTGTGTGTGTGAGAGAGAGAGAGAGAGAGAGAGAGAGAGAGAGAGAGAGAGAGAGAGAGAGAGAGAGAGAGAGAGAGAGAGAGAGAGAGAGAGAGAGAGAGAGAGAGAGAGAGAGAGAGGAAGACTACATTATATATGCGAAAGTAAGACTGCAGTATTATGATTCCTTTCTCATACCCCAGTCTCTACATACAGTAGAGACTGGGGTTAGGGTAGGGGGGGTGGTTGACACATTCTTCTGGCCTGGGTCACTTCACTCATCCTTCACTTATCACAACTCATATGTTGTAGTCGGACGTGACTCAACGTGGATCTACCGATCCTATTCTGTCTTTGCTGCACATGACTCACTGTTGATTGTTATACCGATGCCCTCGTCAGATCATATCTGTGTTTCATGAATAGATGTGACTGGACACTTGATACACATCACGCTAATGAGACCCTTTCATGTAATGACAGCCAACATACTTTATAATGCACATGGCGTGCTGTATGTTACTGGACTGTGCACATCACTGTTGTGTATGTATGGTATAGGCAACTGTACATGAACAGTGACAACACCATAAAAAGGGGATTTTTTTTTGCATGTAGCCCGGTCACAACCATACTGTAACAACATCCTGAGTGCATAGTCAGCGACTAAAAGGTAAAAAGAGGTTGTGCAAAACAACCTGAAAAATACATAAAACTGTCAAAGTATAAGGCCTTCATATTATTAAACTATCATGGTGTTTTTTGAGAAAATGAGTGGAAACAATTCATTGTTTGGGAGGAGAATGAACAGGCAAAACAATTAATTAATCTCTAATGTTGAGACAGCATTTCCTGGGATGGTTTATTCTTTATTGCGTTGTAATGCCGTGTTGACACAGCTGTGTAGAACTTCACCACTGAAACACCACTGTGTGTGTGTGTGTGTGTGTGTGTGTGTGTGTGTGTGTGTGTGTGTGTGTGTGTGTGTGTGTGTGTGTGTGTGTGTGTGTGTGTGTGTGTGTGTGTGTGCACGTGCGTGCGCGCGCGCGTGGGCATGTGCATTTGCGTGTGTATGTGCATATGCATTGTGTGGGTGTGCATTTGTACATACAGTATGATTGTGCATGTGACCTGTATTAGATTATGTGCAACATCCAGCTTAGTGGGTGGATTTTATGGAAAGGAAAAGGTCTCTTTGTGCACTGAGGAGCCAAATATTTTAGTTATTTGTGCAGCAGCTGTGAAATTGAAACTCAGTTATAAAACCCATATTATTAGGTTGACATATACCGTACAGTGGTATGGTAGCACAAGCACATATGCCTGATATCCATCAAGTGTCCCAAATGGCTAATGGCAACTGGCAAGCATGACACAAAAATGTGCTGTATCATGTTACATATTGGACAGTATTGATCAGAAAGCAAGCAGTTAGCAGTAAGTGCATTAAACATTTAATAATTTTCATACTACATTTTCATTGTGTATGTACTTGTATGTCTGTATGTATATCTGTATATGGACCAGAGTGTCTGCAATAAAGTTTTCATACTGTTTTTACGAAACATTAAAAGTCAAATGTGTAGGTCTAGGTCTTGGACTGCTCGTGATGCTCATGATATTTATTTATTTATTTTTTTTACAATGTAACATGATTTGTTTTGCAATTGTTTTTAGTAGGCCTACTACTTACAAGATTTGCCTATGTGCATTTGTGTGTGTGTGTGTTTTTTTTTATGTTTTTAGTTCTGCATGTGCCCTACTCAAAATGTAACCTTATAATAATACTTAGACCCCTTTGATTGTGCAGGGGACATTTTCAGCTTCACCCAGCTGATTACTGCCTAGTCTCCAGGTTTATATTTTCGTTTACAAGGGAAACCTTGTCAAATTATTGCCAGGAATCAAACCTCATTAATGACATCCTTTGGTCAGATTTGGTCTTAACATGGTCCTCATCTCACTGAATCACTACTGTTCTGGGCACATCCTTTTCATTCTTCATTAATATAGTCTGCTTTATATGTATATCCTATGAATGAGTTGTTTCAAAACATCATCCAATAGCATCACCCTGAGCCAAGCTATGTACATATACACCTGTAGGGGTTGGAGGTGATGCTGTAAAGAATGGTTGCTATGGAAACACTAATTAACGAGAAGCAAGGCCATTAAAAAGCCATTCTAAAACAGCAAAATCATAATGTTATGAGAGAGAGAGAGAGAGAGAGAGAGAGAGAGAGAGAGAGAGAGAGAGAGAGAGAGAGAGAGAGAGAGAGAGAGAGAGAGAGAGAGAGAGAGAGAGAGAGAGAGAGAGAGAGAGAGAGAGAGAGAGAGAGAGAGAGAGAGAGAATAATGGCAAGGGTATGCTGCTCTCTGGTGGTCAAACGCTCAAATGTAAAACTCGAATATTTTAATTGCCGACGCTAGGTGGCGATTTTGGACAAATTCTGAAAAGTCCACAGCGGAAATGACTTGCACGCCTTGGAGCTGCAGTTTCCGTCGACCGAGGGCGTTTCAATCAATCCAAAATCCCATTGCCAGTGGGGACGTGGGCCATGCTGGCTGGGATTGGCTACATGCACACACAACACACTCACTTGCACACGCACGCACGCGCGCGCGCGCACACACACACACACACACACACACACACACACACACACACACACACACACACACACACACACACACACACACACACACACACACACACACTGTACATGCTCCCACACCACAGTATTATTTTAACATTGCTGTGTAAACCTACTGCATTAAAATCAAGATTAAGATTTATTAAGGGAATTCCGCCCATTTTCAAAAAAAAAAAATGGTCCCATTTGTACCCTCTCAGGAAAAAGGGGTCTGAAAGAAAAATGATTAACATGGTGACATACATCTTGATGATGTCATCAGATGTATTTCACCATGTTAATCATTTTTTCAGACCTCCATTTTTAGGAAATACATTTTTATCATGTCCACACAACATCTCTAAGGTAATGACATATTAAAATGTTGAAAATGGGTGGAGTTCACCTTTAACAATTAAATCAGTTGGCCTGACAACGCAGTACCCAATCATAACGCGGCCGTCCTCCCCGGCCATGGGAAGCAGGGCGTACTCTTTCAATCTTGCTCCAGAGGTTTTTTTTTTGGGTGGTGGCTGCTGCCTGTTTTACAAGTTTGGAATTCCAGTTCCACCAACCAAGGTGTCGCTGATACGGAGAGGATCCGGCGACGGGAATATTTCATAACGCCTACGTTTTAATTAGACACGTCTTTTTCCCCATCCGCAATCCGAGGCCTTGTTGTCTCCTGTTTGGGAAAATTAGATTCACGTCCAACAAAATAAGTGTTTTTTTTTTCCTTAGTTCAGCTAGGCTAACCGAGAAGGGCTTGTCGTCGCTGCTGGATTGCTAGCGAGAGAGAGGCGTCCAATGCAGGCCATCAAGTGTGTGGTGGTGGGGGACGGGTGAGTTCAACTGTTTCTAAATATGTTGCTAACTAAATACAACGCTGGACATTTTGTTACACAATGAAATGAAGTGAAGGTGGAGTACGCGCGGTTGGGTCATTTATTTCCCTCAAATTGTATTAGTTAAGGACAGTAGTTGTGTTGTTGCGGCAAGCTATAGTTAACATGCTAACGTTAACTATTGACAACTGTTGTGTGACTCCAGCTGGTCAGTCACACAGCAGTGGTTTTCATTGAAGCAGTGTCATTTCAAGGCCCATTATTTATTCAGCTTTTGGGCCACGGATCACCATTTTTTACGACTCTTAGCCTCTCACAGATCCAAAAACTAAAGAATATTTTGTCCCATGCCTTTGACAACCTTTGTCACTATAACAATTCTACATTCTGTGGGTATACTTGTGTATACTACTTGTAAAAGAAGACAGATGTAGTGTCACGATGATGTCATGCAACTCTTGTCTTGAGAGCGTAAAATGAAACCAAATTGACCCGTGCGGGTCCATTTCGTTTGATTGTACGCTCTCAAGAGTTAAAAACCAAGATCCATTTGGTTTGCAACTCCCATCATTTAGCTGGGGGACCACCGCGAACCCCCGACCCCCGCCAAGTACCACTACTTGAAAACCACAGCACACTGACTGCTAGATCACTTTAGCGCGCTAGCTTTCCGCATTCCAGCTTGGCGTTGTTTGGAAGGGTCACATAAGTGTCATATTTTGACTAGCATTTTACACATTCCCATACTTGACTAGTAAAGGCAGATGTTATCTCACGTGTTTGCACCAGTGTAACTCATTAATTCGCTCTGTAAGAGTTTAGACCTTCTGCTACGAAAATGCCATTTAGTCTGACTGGTTTTAAGTCAGAAGCTCAAAACTGGGCCTATAATTAACAGGATGACTTACAGTTGTAATCTACAGTTTAGGGATCCATCAGTCTCTTAATCCAGAGCGCTTTACAATAAGCAAGAACAACACATGCATCAAATACATAAGGAATAGTCATCAATAACCATATTTAGGATTAGAACCTAATATCCACCTAACAGTGGAATATCTACCTGTCCAGTATACAAGTATAATGAAAGTATGTCTAGAATAGAGTACACACACACACACACACACACACACACACACACACACACACACACACACACACACACACACACACACACACACACACACACACACAGAGTGCTGTCTACCTAAATGCAGTGCATTAACTTCCTTCCTATCACTCCCCCTCATGAATGCCAAATCCACTTAAAGTCAGCCATACCCGGCCAGCCCTGAAAAAGGATAGGCTTACTATAGTCATTTTGTATTTTTAAAACAAGATGCCAGGCAATAATGACATACAGTTATCAAGCTTCTGTGCTTTGTCATTGTGCATTACAAGTAACATGTATTTCCTCTCTCCCCCAGAGCGGTTGGTAAAACATGCCTGCTCATCAGCTATACTACCAATGCGTTCCCAGGGGAGTACATCCCCACAGTGTAAGTATCGCGCACACACACACACACACACACACCCTTGCTGACTCCAAGGGCAATCATCTACCGTTCAAGTACATTTCTTGAACAGTTGTCCTTTGAGTAGTTGATGTAACAAGTTAAGTCATCTTTTCGGCCTGGACTCACTAAGCTCTACTGTCCCACTTCCTTCTTGTCAGTTTACAATCATCTGTGTTATTCATCAGCCAGAATAAGAGATCGATAGGATGTTTTAACATTCCATTTTCCTTCCCCCTAGCTTCGACAACTACTCTGCCAATGTAATGGTGGATGGAAAACCAGTCAACCTGGGCCTATGGGATACAGCTGGACAGGAAGACTATGACAGGCTAAGACCACTGTCTTACCCACAGACGGTATTAACACACATGCACAACAAAAGATCTACACACATGCACAAAACACAATAATAGATGCTGACAAACAACAACGATGGAATATATAGCATCCATTATCTCTCACAGACGCAAACAAACACCCACTTAAATAATGGCTTCTACCACCAGACCACTGTTTTTAGCATCGAAGCAAGCCAGCCAGACAATGCATGAACACCATTTGTTTGAGACTCCCTCTTGGGAATGTCACTTTTCCATTTGCATTCGGCATTGAACTGGAGTAATTCATGAGCCACAGTATATGATGGCTAAGGGACAGAGTCTCTGGTGCACTCAGTGGAGAGTGGAGCCTTGTGTCCACAGCACCTATACAATGTCTAGAGGAAGTGAAAGGGGACTCTGTTGGCTTTTCTTTGTCTTCGCAACACACTGAGCTCTGTGCTCTTAACCATCAGCCAGTGGGCATACGGGGAAGTGAAAGGAGTCAGTCCCCGTTTAGCGACTACACTATGTTTAAACCAAATTGTTGGGAATGATTTTTGCAATCATTTGCACTTTGTGTGCAAACAAACACTATCTGGCAATAACATTGTCCAATGCTATGACTTGAAAAATATCATGAGGATATATGGGGTATTAAGTTATTTTAGTTTGCTGCACAGTGGTGTCATGCAAAAATAGTGGGTCCTGATTATGATCCAACCTTGCTTGCTGACATGTGAAAATAGCCTATAAGCAAAACATTGCATTGACTTGTGACGTGGGCTGGTAATTTATCTCTATTTTCATTGTTCTTTCTTTTTTTTCTTTTTTTGCCTGTGACATATCCAAACTGGATAGATTGTCCATGTTTCAATAAAATGTATTAGTTACTTTGATTCACAGTTGCACCCCTAGAGTTTATCCCAAACATTGAATGATGTTCTGTTAGTCTCTACCTTGGGACCAATTTGTGATTCTGCCCCCTGTAGGATGTGTTCCTGATCTGTTTCTCTCTAGTGAGTCCTGCCTCCTTTGAAAACGTCCGTGCCAAGGTGAGAATAGATTTGCTTTTCATCGGTATTCAAATGGGTTACTGCAAATTTTAATCAATTTGTTTCCTAGTTCCTACCATGATGCCCATTTTGATGGGTTCATTATCACCGTATCATTTAAGTTGATAACAGTTCAGGGGTTTTCAACAGGTGGTCTGTGGAGCTATTGCATGTATGGTCCATGGCCATACATTTAGTAATGTAGGATCTTTTTTTTTTTTCTTTCATTTTAATTTTCAATGTCATTTTCTTTCTACTCCTTGAGCAACAGTGAACTGATGACCTGGCGACTGCGATGTAGTCTATTACTGACAAGTCAGAGCCTTGGATTTCTATAGAAAAAGCAAGTTAAGATCTCAAGAGGGGGAAGTGCACCTAATTGTCTGTTTGAGTCATTATAGCTAGGTAATTGTTAGTATTCAATGAGTAAGAGAAGCGGTAGGATTTATACACATGGGATGCAACACTGGCCCCCAGATTGATTCTCGGGAAGTGTGGGCCAGAGGGTGGTTGTCCCTTGTTCTCAATCGGTTAATACCCCCCATTTTGGTTAGTCAAATCAAACTACAACCATAATAGCATTTCAGATAGAAAATCCAGCACTTGCTTCCGACTCTGTACTGTTCATAGGATGTAACTCTTATCCTGTCTTCTCTTGTATGTCCCCAGTGGTATCCTGAAGTGAGACACCACTGCCCCAACACGCCCATTATCCTGGTGGGCACCAAGCTGGACTTGAGGGACGATAAGGACACAATTGAAAAGCTCAGGGAGAAGAAGCTCTCCCCTATCACTTACCCCCAAGGCCTGGCCATGGCCAAAGAGATCGGTTCGTTGTAATACATTTATACATCTATGATTTTTGGAAAACACTTGTTTTACTTCTTAAATTGTCTTGTACTTCACGTCGTCTTCATTTATTTCTACATATTGCAAATTTATCATTTCCTTTTGTCACCCTTTTTTGTTGACACGTGGCCTACATTTTTCCAAATCAAAGTAAACATATTACCATTTATTCAACCCATTAGGAGCAGTGAAGTACCTGGAGTGCTCAGCCTTGACACAGCGTGGCCTTAAGACAGTTTTCGATGAAGCCATCAGGGCGGTCCTATGCCCACCACCGGTAAAGAGGAAGAAGAGGAAGTGCTTGCTGCTGTAAAGTGGTAGGCAAATTTAACAGAGGAGAAAGTCCATGGCTTCAGTCTGAGCTCATCTATTCAGAGGAGGAAGGTTGACAGTGCGGTTACTTTGGGTCTCTAGTCAAGCCTCTAGTCTCTAATCCTTACTTCCCTAAATGCTCCTGATTGTCAAGCTCTTGTAAACAATGTTTAGGTTTAAGCAACACTATAATAGATCTACCACTTGATAATTAAAGTGGAATTATGAAGGTTTTGCTTAACATCTACACAATATCTTTCCGATCAACGCATTGAATTAAGTAGAGCCTCGGGGAGGGCTAGTGTCTTATGAGAAAGAGGGAAGATTTAGCAAAAGCATATGCATCCATATGTCATTTTGGTTCTCTCTGGTATTTTAATAAGTACTACTTTATTTTTTTTATCATAAAGACCCTAGAATTAACTCTCCTACTCTAAGAGAAAGGGGTCACCTTTGCCAACACACTAAGAAATTCCTGCTGCCTTCTAAAAATGTTACCTTTTGTTTAGTTTCAAGATTTTTTTGAGAGGGTAGTTAAAACTAAACACTCTGCTTTCAATTCATTTTCCCCCATTTTTCTTGAGAGCCCATTTTGTTTTGTTTACAAACTGTAGAGTTGAGGCGTTGCCAAAATTGCGGTTAACAGCCTTTGGTTTGTGTTCACTCCATGTACACTAAATGTATGTATAAATGCTATTGTGTTCCTTTGAGGTTTATTGTTTTGTTCAGATATGACCATTTTGTGATCTTGAAATAATGGTTTTAATCTATTTTTTTTCCTTTTTTTTTTCTTTTTTTAAACAAACTCTAATATGGCTCTAAACAAGTGTTGTAGTAGTAGCTGCTATGTCCTGTAATGATTATTCCAGCGGAAGAAAAATATATAGCACAACTCATGCTTGTTGTTGAAGTGCATTTTTGTCATCATCCAGTACAGTCAGCAATGGCTATACAGTAGTACACTAGATATTAAATGTGCAATGCCTATAATTTTATCTGTTAATCAGTGAAAAGCTTTGTAAACAAACTTGACTATCTCTGTGCCCATCCTGTCTCAATCTGTTGAGGTGAAACCGTGAAACACAGTATTTTACATTGAATGTCAGGTGTTGTGTCAGGTATGCGCAAGTCTAATGGTGAAATTCCTACTCGGAGAAAAGTCAAAGACTTGTCAACTTCCTGGTTTCTGTTTCTGTACATACATTTAATTACCAGAGATGAATGGATGCTGCATCGTCAGCCAGAAATCTTTACACTCCATTGTTATGTTGTAATGTTAAATGTTGCTTGATCCCGCATTTTCCATTCCTGTAAGGACTATATCAACAGGCATGCCATGTGTTTGGACAGTGGTTACCAGTGAATATAAGTGACTCATGAGTCACAATCATGTTGGAGAAATCATGACACATGGATGGTTGAATCGTCCCCTTAAGTCATTGGAAACAGAAAGTACAGTGTCTTTTTTCATACAAAAGGGAAGGGAAAGATTAGTGAGAAGGCAGTGATAACATCAATCACGGTGGTACGTCCCTTGTAACCACTGGTAACCACTAACATTCCAGGGCAGGCTTGGTTGGTAGCTGTGGCCATGTTTGTTATATAAAACTCCAGTTCGAAGAATTCTGGCGTTTGCTACCTGGGCATTTAGGCTGTATGACCCAATATACCAAGTCTCTTATTGCTATCATGACAGTATATAAATGTAACCATGCCATTTGTGACCACATCTATATGACTGTATTTCACTAAATCTATGAGCAAATGTATTATCATTCAGAGGTTGTAACTGACAATGTATTTGTCTGTTCCAGCATACTGTACTTAAAGCAGTAATATTCCCAGTCCATGTTTTTTTATATAGTTTTGAAAAGAGCAGTGATCAAAGTGCATAGATGGTCTGAAGAACCATTGTAACTACTATATTTTAGCAGTTTTTTTTGACACAATGAAAAGTACACACATGATTTATCTTCTCGCTAAATGTGGTTTTACTTTGACATAATATAGTAGTAATCTGCTGATGTTTTTTTTAAGCAAATAAATTCATTTAAAATTACTTGTTTCAAGAGTGTAGTATGGTCTCAACTGTATAATTCAAGGAAGACCTGTTGTATTTTATGGGTAAGGACAAGCCATTAAGGGATTTGGGTTGAGGAATGTTTCAGCTGCACATGTTCAGGGCTGTGTGCCCTGGGCTGGGCTTGGGTTGGGCTAATATTTCACAGGAAAGGGTTGGGCTAATATTTCACACAGGAATCGGGTCCAGCTGACCTTTGGAGTCGACAAGCAGCAAGCAAACATACTGAAAACTGGTAACCAGCTCTCACAGTGACAGTGGGCACCTGCGACGAGTCTGGCAGCCATGGATAGTCCAGTTTTTATCGGGCAAGCTGAAGTTGAAAGCCTGTTGCACTACAAAGATCTCGTTCCTCGTCTGGAGGAAGCTTTGGGGAAATTTTCCAAAAGAGACCGTGCATTAGTGATTCAGCCTGTACGCAGCACTGTTCCTTTACAGAGATACAATGGGTACGCTATTGCAACTTAAACTCGCAATGTCAAAGTGAGACAACATTGTGCAGTTGTATGGAGTATTGATTTGTATGCATTAAATAACTGATTGACAGATTTTTGGGGCTGATGCCTGCATACATGGAGCAGGAAGGAATCTTGTGCACAAAGATGGTGTGCTTTTACAGTCGGCCAGTCGGGTCAACTTTGCCATCCACACAGTCAACTGTACTTGTGTTTGATGCAGAACAGGGGAATGTAAAAGCGGTGAGTATGGAGGCTGAAACCGTTTTTGCACCATTCTGATGCACCACCGAACTCATGTTTGATTCAGTTTTAGCCCTGAAACATGACTGTCATGCGACGATGCATGGCTAATTCAGTTTGTGTAATTGCTGCAATGATCTGCAACCTTATTCTCGATTATCTGCGTTAATCACAGATTTGTTGACCAAGGATTCATTTCAATTAGTGTTGCACCACTTAATTTTAAGCATTGCTTAACGGATCTGTGATTATGTCCTTAACCTATAATTAAAATCCACTACACAGAGATTAAAACTTTAAACTCTGTTTGATTTATGGATTAAGTTTGTTGTTGTCCGCCATCTTGTTTTTGACATGTAAACAAACAGCAGCCTAGAGCCTAATGGCATTTCAGAATATGGACAGCAATTTAGAAGTTTTAAATTAGCAGCAAACCATGTATAATAACAATACAAAACTGGTCACTTGCTAAAAAGAATGCACGGTACAGTGCATACTCTGTGTACAATGACACTGTACTGACACATGTACTAATCATTTTGATAAATGCATACTGAAAAGAAAAGTAAGTAGCTTTCCTCTAGTAACTGCCCATGTTTTAACTAATATGCTCAACTTTAACTTAACGTAATACATTTTCAAAAAGTGGAAAAAGCAGGACTCTTCTTCTGCTCTGAAGAAGTTATCAATAAAATGGCTTATTAATGCATACTGATACATGCCCCTAGTCAAAAAATCCTGTAGGATTTTAGAAAAGTCCTATAGAAAAGTCCTATCAGATTTTGGAACAAATCCTATTGGATTTTTTGACTAGGGCATGTGCATATTGTTTGCTCATAATTAGGCATTCGCAAAAAATGGTGAATTTATATAAAGCAGCATTGTAGCATCAATTATATTGATCCATTCACACACATTAACACGCTGGTGTTGGAGCAAACCATGCAAAGCTGAAAGGCACCAACTTGCACATCTGGAGCAAGATTTGGAGTTTCATGGCCTTAGCTCAATGACACTTCGATGCTAACTGTCTCTCATCAATGTATAAATAGCACACTCATGAAATCTTACAGTATTTATCCACCTGCAGGTTATCAATGGAGAGGTTATCACTGCCATGAGGACAGCAGCAGTTTCGGCCATCTCTGCCAAAGTAAGCTATAGCCTACTGTACTAAAATAAGTTACTGTTTATTAAACATGCCCTCATGTCTCTTTGCATGTACAGTCTCTTTGTACAGTATGTATGTGATAACCCAACCTTATCCCTGCACATGAGTAACATTTCCAAATGTACAATTTGTTTTGCAGTTACTGATGCCAGCTGGAGCTTCGGTGCTCACCATCCTAGGGGCAGGCCATCAGGCCATCAGCCACTACAAAGTCTTCACAGAGCTCTTTACTTTCAAAGAGGTACAGTTACAGCAAACACAGCGGAGTCACAAATATGGGGTGGACATACTGTACTATTTGACAACTTCTCCATAGGTGCGCATCTGGAACATCAGAAGGGAGAGTGCAGAGAAGTTTAGAAGTTCTGTCGGTGGGCCTGTGACCGTGTGTGACACAGTGGAGGAGGCAGTTGGGGGAGCAGACGTCATAGTAACTGTAACCCTTGCCACTGACCCAGTCCTTTTTGGTCGGTGGGTCAAACCAGGAGCCCACGTGGCAGGTGAGAATCAACACATGCCATGCATTCAACCCACATAACAGCATGCATGTGTGCTTGCTAGCCTGGGTCTTCTGTGCAGAAAATCAAACATCTACTGCTTATCCAAAGGGGAATGTCCCTTGGAAAGGGAGAGATATTTGAATTCTGGTCTGCAGGTAGTGGTACATTGCACAGAATGCACACTGCACATCGCTAGAGTAGCTGCTGTGACTAAGCTAATGGGGATCTAATAAATAAATAAAAACATGGCTGCTGAATCATCCTATTCCCTTCACTCCCCCCATGTGACTGACTGGACAGCTGTGGGAGCCTGCAGTCCAGGCTGGCGGGAACTGGATGATGATTTGATGAAGGGAGCGGTGGTGTACGTGGACAGTAAGGAGGGGGCAGTGGCTGAGTCTGGAGATATCATCCTCTCTGGGGTGAGTGAAAACACATTTTACCATCTTAAAAATGAACCTGTCAGTTTGTGTTATATTTTTTTTGTCAGACTAAAAATCATAAAATATAAATATTTTATGTTATTATGAATGTTTTTGTATTGACACACAGACCATAATATGGTGTGTGTTTGTTTTGAATGAAAGAGGAGTGTACAATTATATTAAAAATCAAATTATAAGTGATGTGCAGGGATTTTGTTTTGAGTGGGTGTGTGCATGTGTTTTACAGGCTGAAGTATTTGCAGAGCTTGGAGAGGTTCTTAATGGAGACAGACCTGCGCACAGAGAAAGGACAACTGTATTCAAATCCCTTGGTGAGATAATTATTGTACACCACCCCTGTGGATTGTCCTTCCAATTACACCTTCCCATGTACAGTTAATTCACAGGTAGAAGTAATTACTTTCATAGTATACTAGCCTTAAAAGATACATATACCTATGGGTTTTACATTTGTTTGCTTAACCATACAGACTGTAGTGTTCTAGATCTAGGCCATATAAGGTCTAAATCAAGATTGTCTTGTTTTCTTTTACAAAAGGGATGGCAGTGGAGGACGCAGTGTCTGCAAAGCTGGTGTTGGACAAATGGGAGAGCAAAGCCAAACTCTAGTCCATTGGTGCATCCAAATATTTCAATCGTATTTTGTACAGTATCAGGCTACCAGCATAGGCGGATTATGAAATTAAGGGCCCCTGGGCCGCCACCAGCCAAAGGGCCCCCCTACACCAGAGGATTTTTCTGCCCGGCGCGGCAGCATGATGGTTTGACTATTGGGGCTATTTTAATGACAAAACTAGTAAACCCATTGTTAATGGACTGTGTGCACAACTATTATTCAATTTTACCCTTTTTTTGGGTGGGCCCTGAGCTTGAGCCTCTTTGCAATCACACGGACACTCATGGGCCCCACGTGCCCGTTGGATAATCCTTCCCTGGTTACCAGCCTTCAGGTGTTTTGCTGCTTTCAGCAGTTAATTTTACTTTGTTTGGGCTGCATTCTCTTGGTTTAGTTAGTGTACACCCAAGTAAAAAAAATAAAGTACTTCAAAAGTTAAGGGATTTTGGTTTCCTAATGCATTTAGAGCAAAGCTGAGATTCTTCATTGGGGCCAAAACTAAAGAACAAGTATTCCCCCTTGTGGTGAGAACTGAAAGGCTTTAATTGCACTTATTCATGAAATTATGTAGACAATCTTGCACCAAATTTATATGCTCAATGGTTCACAAGTTATATATTGGATATTTTCCCCCCACAAAACCCAGAAAAGACAATGAAAAATTATACAAGTCAGTGCACTGAGGCATGCAGCTGATCTAACCATCTCCTTGTAGTGTTTACCAGATTTAGCAATTTGTGTTAACATAAAATTTCCCCCTTTTATTACTAGATTGTTTTTACTTCTCAAGTTAACACACCATATTTCAAAGGACACAATACAAATTTAACAAAAACAAAGGGCGCTTTATTCACAGAACAGCAGCACATAATTAAAACACAAAGTGACCACCGTCTATGTCATGAAGTAAAAAAACAAAACAAATATAATCTGTTTCAATTGTCCCTTTTCAAAGAGACAATTTCATCACTGTGTAAGGTAATTACACAAGCAGTCTTTCAATGGACATTTGCACAGACTGAATCTGCGGCTTAAGCTGCGAGCCCTCCTTAATGGTGACTGAAGTGGCAATCACAGGCCGTGACACCCCACATGCACGACCCAGAGCTTGCTTGGAGCGGACAAACACGTAGGGGACGTTCTTGTCCTCGCAGAGCAGTGGCAAGTGGAGAATGATCTCCAGGGGTTCTGCATCAGCAGCCATCACAATGAACTCGGAGATGCCCCTGTTCAAGGTTTTAGTGGCTGTGGAACACAGAACAGCATAGTTAGGATAAAGTGTCTAATGTTGTTAGTCATGTTCTTGACCAGTATTACCCGTGTACACGCACACAGGAATTTCTCACATTTGATATTTGTACCAAATGGACCCATTATCCATTTGTACACACTCAGGAAAAAAAAACATGGCAAAGTACATGTTGATATTTGATAACGCCATCAAGATGTTTCAGCATGTTGATGGTTTTCAGACTTTTCTAGGAAATACAGAATAGGGAGGGGGAGGCTTTTTAATAGTCCACACAGCACCTCTAAAGGTAGATTAAGAACATGAAAATGGGTGGAATGCCCCTTAACCATTGTTACACAATTGAAACTAGCAGATGAGCTCACAACATTGCATTACGAGTTTGGCATTCACCATTTATGAATTTACCTACATGCCCAATAATTAAAGATATAAAAATTGACCCCGGCCCCTACAAACACCCATGTAATAAATGATAAAACTAAAATGTACATTTCTGTCAGTTTCAATGGACATTTGCACAGACTGAAACTGAGGCTTGAGCTGACTGAAGTACCATGGCAACTACATACTAGCTATAGCACATGGCAACGTTTACACCAGCTACTTGGACGTTTGTTTAAGCGTTTCAATCGGCACTTCTTTCAATCTAGCCACGGACACGCTGTGTAATACAATTAATGCAGTGTCGCTTGGTTTTAAAGAAGCAAAGTTTTATAAGTTGACAAGATTAAAGCGTGTTGCTCACCTTCATTGGCTCCCTTCCTCAGTTGTTTATAGTTGGACGCCTGCTGCACGAGGTCCAGGATGGTCTTCGACAGCGTAGCGTCGGCCAGGGGGTAGGCCTTGGGATTCACGTCAGCGTCAGTCTGAAAGTTTACACAAAAGTTAAGTTACTTTTACAAATGTGGCCATTTGGTTATGTCTATAGCACACACATGAGAACAAGATCCTAAACAGAAGGTGATACTTTTACGCATTAGCAGGTTCCGTGGGTTAGCTTCGTTAGCTCCTACATGAACTCACCATCGTGGCGGCTTCGGTGCTCAATATGTTCTGTCCTCTCGGCGAAATGCTTCACGGAGGACTACTTGCGTTCACTTGTGAGAGAGTAACAACAACCACAGGTTGGAATAGTAACAACGCTGAGATAAACAGTAGATTATTATTTTTTCCCACGAGTTTTCACAAGCGCAGAGCAGCACGTAGGTGAGATGCAAGCAAGTCAACTGTGAAGTCGCGTGTGTGAAACGTTGTGAGAACACATGCGCGCTGGTTGCGCTTCTTATTCGGTTTGCTGCCACCACTCTCTACCGCCCCCTGCTGTACCGGACAGAGTAGGCCTATACAGCAGTGGTTTTCAGCCTTTTTCCATAATCAGGGACCGCTATTTACCCTGCATTTTAGCCACGGACCACCGTTTGATGTTGATGTTGTTTTAGCAGCCCATCAGACCCAAAATTAATGATTAACGATAATGATAAGTTTTTGCCCACAATTTAGGAGACACAACTGGCAAAATGTTGGTCTAAATACCACGTTGGTCTAACGTTGGTCTGATTGTGTAGAATTCTTGAAAATTGAGTAATGCAGATGTTAAAATATAATTTAACTTTTGAGAACCAAATCGGCCCGGGAGGATACATTTGGTTGAATTTTAACGACACAAACAATTAATTAATTAACAATTAATTTTGCTACTATGCCACCAAAATTTAATTTTTGGCCTTCACAGATGGCCACAATTCAAAGCCCCCCCCCAACCATTTTCCCTCACTGTTTTCTTTTTTTTACCCTTTCCCTCCTTTGATCTCCTTCTTTTAGAAGTGTGTATTTGTATTGCAAACAGGCGAGATGCTTTATGGTATTGTCCACTCAGTATTGAGCTGTGCTTAAAATATATTGTAATTCTGCAAACTGCTCAATCAATCAATCAATCAATCAATCAATCAATCAATCAATCAATCAATCAATCAATCAATCAATCAATCAAAATGTTATATTGCAAAAGGGGATCCTTCAATTGACTCCTTACTCCTTTGACAAATATTTTGGGACTCCACTATAAGCTCCACTGTTCAGATGAACCCTAGGGGTCCTAGACCCCCTGTTGACCATGCTTTAGGTGTAACCTGGACCTAGTCCCGAGTTTAGGTGGTTCCAAAAAAAGTTTGGCCACTGGCAATACACGACCATTTTTCTTCTCGTCGCAAGTGGGCGCGCACGTTCGCGTCCAACCCGCCGTGGCCGCCAACAGGAGCCAGCGAGGAAGACCTAAACGCGCTTGGAATGCTGGGAAGGACGTTCAGGTCAGCCATATTGTTTTATCGTCCTGGCTGAAGGAGAGAGGGGCTAGCATGAAGGGGATTCGGGGAATAAGTCAACTATCGGTAAGGAATAAACATTACATATTAACACAGAAGAACAGATAAGCCTAACCAACGCCTGCTATTCGAAACTGCAATTTTCGTCCTTTTTTGAACGGTTCATGTGAACATTTCCCCAGCATGCCAGCCTGATGTCATAAGAATCTGTTGTAGACGTCACAACTTGTCCTCGAAACCGGGTTCACTCACTCACATCTCATTATTAACTTAACGCAAGGTCATAAAACGGAATGTTTCTCCGTATATTTGATGCATGTGATACATTTTTATACCTGCCCCAGCAGTACACAACTCAGCCTTGAGCAATTCCGTGTTTTTTAAACGGCTAGGTGGCTTGTTGACAGTCATGCAAAGCTCCTCAATTGTCACGCCACCGTCAAGTTCAGAATTGTAAAGATTACAGGTTATAAGTGAATGATGTTATTGTGATCATTCTTCGAAGTTGATATTTGTAGCCAAGCGTTTACCTTACACAGGCGTTACCTGCACAGATGCATTTCCTCCCTCAAAAACGACATAGTGGCCCGGTGACCGACTGAAATCAATACGATGCCGTTCCTAGCATGTAACAAATTCCATGGTAGGCTAGGATAGGATTATAAGTATGCTTTGCCCCGGACGGAAGGGCAGCGTTGCACACTAGAGTCACACTATGGTCTGTGAAGTGAAAGATCAACCATTCAGTACGCATGAACTTGACCCAATATTATTGTTAAACTTCTTTCTACCACCAAATACTTGAATCAATAACTACTCCTTAGTCTGACCTCAGCCTTTAGGAAGTCTGGCTACTTCCTCTGAAGAAAGTGCTTTGAATGTAATGATTGTGTTTTTTTCATCACCACACAGCTGATAATAAATATTGACTGTATATCATAGATAATTTCTAGACCCTTTCGGGACGCTCCTTTACAAATTGCTTCCCTGAGTGGTTCAATCATGGTTCTTGCAAGCAGCTTTAACACCATCTCTTCACAGATCCAAGAGCCGTCACCTGAGTGTTTATGAGATGTTTTTTTTTTTTTTTTTAATGCATATAGTATATACAGCACATGTAGGAGACCACTCAATCTGGTGCGTTAGTTCCTGAATTCCTTTTACTCCACAATGTACCACCTTCCAAGCAGTGACTGGATAGTTTCCAACCATCCTCGAACCACTCAGGGACCCTCTGGGAAGCTCAATTTGGGTCCCGAAAGGGGCTAAGATCTAGTAGTAGGAGGAGGTTGGGAATGGCTTATTATCGGCCTATTACCACTAACACTTGGGCAAGTGAAGACTGCTACCTGGTTGCCCGATCGAGCAAGTGTGTGGCTTAGTTCGCAACACAAGATATGTGTCTTGAACAGTGTTGGGCAGTAACTAATTTTAGATTACATATTACTGTAATATTATTACTTTTGCTCCAAAAAGTAAAGTAACGAGATTACTCTGCAAAAATGGGTAATAAGTAACGCATTACTTTGCAAGTAACGCCAAGTTACTTGTTTAAAATTAGCTTGTTGTTGCATGCAAAAATAGAACAGATTTATAAGCTACTATAACAACAGAGATGTGGACTAGATTGTAGATCCAGTCCACACGCAGCATCCTGCACACAGTTATGTACACTACAAATCGCTTGCTGCTATATTTTGTATTTATTTTTAAATACAAGACCTCAACTGTCTTTGAAAACAATTGTGAAAAAGTTGAGAACTTCGGAAAGTAATAACGTAATATGTAATATATTACTCTTTGATTCCAGTAATAAGTAAAGTAATGATATTACTTTGTCTAAGGAGTAACGAGTAAAGTAAAGAAGTTACTTTCCTAAGTAATATGGACTAGTTCGCAACACAAGATATGTGTCTTGAAGGTGGTCATTGCACCCTGCCTCTGCATCTTTCCCTGTTTTCTAGCTACCTCTCCTATCCCTCTCCCAGGTCCATTTGGTTTTAATCTATCATTTTGCTGGCGGCGTCACGGACCCCTGAGTCTGTGACCACTGTGGGACCTGCTGATTTACACTGATTTACAAGTTGAATATTTACTACAGCTGATTGTGGCTTAAACAAAACAGACTTCGATTGCGAAAGGAAATCTTTAAATCACCCAAGTAGAAAGTAAACATAATGCAAAATCTACGATATATTTTGGGGGGCATGTGACCATGACCTGAGGGCAAGTAGAACCTGACTTGCACTTGCCTGATGGGCAAGTGCCTCGGAGACCTTAGTTTCAACCCCTTCCCATTACAATGTGCTAGACCGCTGGGAGATGGAATTCTGAGGAGGAGTGCCACACCAAGCCGCGCTACTCATATGCTGAGTTAGCGGTGCCTGGGATCGAACCCAGAAACAAAGTTAAGATCTGATGAAGATCTATTGATTAATTTGAAACATTGTCCTTAATAATATTCATTCAAAAGTAATGCCTTTGCCTATACAATATCATCACACTATCACATTTACAGATCACTGATCTCTAAACACCCACTAAGCGCTAAGAACTTTGGATGTATTTCATTTATTAAAATATATCGTAGTATTGGTGGAGTAATACAAAATTATAATGTACTGTATGTATGTAAGTAGAGAGGCTTTTTGTTGGCATCAGCTTGGGTGCAGGAGTCAAGGTGCTGGAGTCCCCGTATCAATCCGCTAGACCTCTGGGATATGGATTGCTGAGGTGGAGCGTAACACCTACCACCAGCTCCTGTACAGACTCAACACCCAACTTCAAGCCATACTCCCCATGCGCTGAGTAGATGGTGCCTGAGTTAAACAATATATTAAAGCAGCCATCAGATAAATCAATGACAATAATGACGCAGATTAGCAGTCTGGTTCAGCTTGTGGATCTGCATCATTACTATGTCATTGATTTCCTCTCACTGACACTCACTTTGCCCTTATTGCTGGTCTGCAGTCCCCCTTGCTATGGGCTGAGTGATATTTTTGCCTCGATTGCTATTACGCGCTTTGATTTCGTCTGTTTAAAGAGACACTAGTTGGCTCCAGGTGCCACATTGTTTTGAATGTTGTATGTTTTCTTTCAGAGGAGGCTTTACGCGGCCCAGGCTGCCCGTAAGGTTGAGGTCACGGGCGCCGCCGACCATGTAAAGCTTGAACTGCAGGAAGCGCAGGTCAGTGGTTGTTGACTTTTCTCTCTTCTCCACAGAGACGCTGCTATGCGGCTACGGGAAAAGGCCAGTCCCTTGTCCAGCCCCTAGCTGGCCTCAAACTCTCCCAAGGAGCTGCCAACTCCTGCCAGGATGTCCATGTATGTGTGGGGAATAGTGGCGAAGAAGGGCTTGGCTGGGAAAGGAAAGGATTTTGGGTTTGGTTGGGTGGGTGTGTCTGGCCTAAGAATAAGGATGTTGTTTTGCTGCCTTATTCAAAAACATGAGTACTGCTATGTGTGTTGGACTGGGATCTTTTTATTATTCCTGGTGCTTTGGTCTTTCATTTAAGAATTCCCAGATGCAATCAGTGGTTGTATCTGTAGTGTAGAGTAAAGTTATGCTATTTCTCTGTGATTCTTACTACTAACTATTTAAGAGATAAAGTACCGTGACTGACAACATTGCAGTGATAATTGTGAACACAGTGAGCCAGGCAGAAATGTCTGTCTGTGTGTGTCTGTCTGTGTGACACACTCCATATTTGGACCCAAATATGGAGTGAACAGCGTTGAGTAAGATGCACAGCGTCTTACTAGTGTAATGTAGTAGAGAAGTTGTATGGGAGTTTTTCATTAAATGCACATGCTTTCTCTCTAGGTGACCAAACTGCCAAGTGGGCTGGTGATCACTTCTTTGGAGAACTATTCCCCTGCCTCCAAGATTGGGGTGTTTATCAGGGCCGGCTGCCGAGATGAGACCCCTGAAAATCTGGGGGTTGCTCACCTCCTGCGATTGGCAGCCAACCTGGTAGGATTCAATAAAATAAAATCTCTAAAATGTAATGTTTTATTAATTCACATACAGGCAATCTTTCTTCTTTTCGTAGTCTGAGAGTGTTCAGTTTGAAAGTTGCATGCAAGTTATAGTTGCCTATTGACCAATTATCAATGTTGGCACTTTTCCCCACATCCCAAAGACAACCAAAGGGGCTTCAGCCTTAAGAATCTGTCGTGGCGTTGAGGCAGTGGGAGGCAGCTTGAGGTTAGTATTTCTATTCGGCTATGTATTCAACCTAGATGGTCTAGTGGTCACCTTGAACACATGTATAAGAAAACAAATAGTCACTAGATCATGGTGTAGAATAAATGCATGTAAATTACTTCTGAAGAATATAAATTGGTGACTGTCACTTTAAGCGCAAACCTGCTCATGTGTGCATATACAGCACAACTACAATGTTCAAGATTAATGTGTGTTTTTTCACCCTGCAGTGTGACAGCAACCAGAGAGAACATGGTCTATTCTGTAGACTGTATGAGAGATGACATGTGAGTCCAGGCTTTATGACTTTTCTTTCACTTGCAACTTGTTACTTTTGATCCAAAGGCAGTTCTCAGTGGCAACCAGGCATTTTTCCTCTTTGCCCAAGTATGGAATTTGAAACAAAGACAGTGCAACCTGCACGCCAGTAAGATGTTTTACTGGTTATGGTGCTATTTTGCTTGTAAGTTAGTATGTAAACCCTTCCTTTCTTACAGTGATACAGTAATGGAGTACCTGATCAATGTGACCTCAGCACCAGAGTTCAGAGAATGGGAAGTGTCAGATCTCACCCCCAGGGTGAAGATGGACAAGGCAGTGGCTGCTCAGAGCCCACAGAATGGTGGGTGCTTATTCACTCTCCAGCTTTTCCTTAAATTATTCTAAAAGTGCATGTAAAATTAAAACACTATACATCATATTCTCTCCTCCAGCTGTGATTGAAGGTCTGCATGCAGCTGCCTACAAGAATGCCCTCTCCAACTCCCTGTATTGTCCAGACCACATGATCGGCAACATCCATTCTGAGCAGGTGAGCCTCAACTCTTCATAACATTGACAATAATAATGTTTTATATCATTGTCATGCCAACATTGTAATGTTTACGCTTTGCATTCTTCCCCAGATGCATCAATTTGTCCAGGACAATTTCACAAGTGCACGAATGGCTCTTGTTGGACTTGGTAAGTGGTCAACTTGTTACTAGCAGTATATGACACGAAGAGTAGCAATGAATAGAATTGCTAGTCTTCATAGTGACTTCTGAAATAAGCCAATCGATGACCTCCTAAACCACCTATGGATGTCGATGACAATCATCTTACATACCAAGTGAAGTAGTGCTGCTGGAATTCATCCCGGTGACAGTTCCGCAAAGATATATGGTTGATCAATGATCACATAATGACTGTTGGAACAGTATGACAAGTGC
Organism: Benthosema pterotum; assembly: GCA_039105355.1. NCBI lineage: Eukaryota > Metazoa > Chordata > Actinopteri > Myctophiformes > Myctophidae > Benthosema > Benthosema pterotum. The sequence continues at coordinate 36,626,423 of CM076981.1, forward strand.
AGACGGCAAGGCCTTCTGCAGCCATAACTACATACTACAGCGGTAAATAACATGTGTTAATGGTTTATTAATGAATTAATATTTTGTTTTCCCATCCAGGTGTGGACCATGCTGTGCTGAGGCAGGTGGGGGAGCAGTTCCTCAACATCCGCAGTGGTCTTGGAACCACAGGGGCGACGTCCCAGTACCGTGGAGGTAAGCGCAGTGATGCCACACACAGGTGACATGTTTAGATGACATTAGATGTAATTTATCACCACAAGCAAATCAGTGGTTATGAAACACTAGAAAATAATTTGTCCCACCATTCCTTACCAGCATCAAACCAGAAGGAGTGGCGAATATGTTAGCTTTTAATTGGCAAAGGGGAAGCCAGGGAGGCAAACTGACAGCAGGAGTCAAGCCAAGGCTGCTGTGATGTGGGTGCACCACCTACATAGACGCGTAAGAGCGGAGCTAGTGACACTGCAAAGACCCTGCTGCTAAACGGACCAGCGAATGGAGAGCTGCTATCCGAGTTACTAGTCTTGCATCGCACCATCCTATCATGAAAGCAAATGTGGAAAAAAGACAAATCAAACGTATGTATAGTTAAAAGAGAATAAAGAAATGAAACAGAGTGAACCCAGCGAACGTAGCTCCTAAATTGCAAACAACAATTGGAATAAATTACAAATTATTGAGGTGTGTTGTAATGTAAAATTTGTGAAAACAGGGCCACCACGAGAAGGCTAGCCCATCTCAAAACCTCAGCCTTTGAGGGCGGGTTTAATAGGCACTGTCCAATGCCAATCCAATTAGTTATAGCAACTTGTTATGCAGGTCAAGTTCTTCTAACGTGCCTATTGGGGAGGGACATGGTGAAGGGCTAATTGTAGTTCTTGTAGTTCTGCTTGTTCGTTGACAAAAACTAGATGCAAACATGCATGAAACTGGGAAAGGGACAAAATCAATTATTGCACTATATAATGATGTCAGTGACGCTTACTAGTTTCTGTCTCAACTATTTCCTCTCACTCAACTCTGTAGGTGAGGTGCGTCAGCAGAACTCCAACAGCCTGGTCCACTGTGCGCTGGTGAGCCAGTCTGCAATAATGGGCTCCCCGGAGGCCCTGGCCTTCAGCGTGCTGCAGCACATCTTGGGAGCAGGCCCACACATCAAGAGGGGCTCGAACACCACTAGCAAACTCATCCAGGGCGTCTCCAAGGCAACCAGTGACCCGTTTGACGTGAGTGGCCTGCATTTGAGGATTTCCATATGTTACGCTCAGTTGAATTTGACACAACTAAATGTCACATCCAGGAGCTGGACATTGAGGGAAAATGGAGTTGACTCCATTTTCACAAAGACTTGTTGAATTATTTTATTTACTTAGGACTAGTGCTTGGGTACCGTGAGCGATACCGATACTGGTACCGATTGGGACATAGCGGTACCTAGTGGGATCGATTCACTTCAAAATGAACGGTGCCTCGTTTCGATACTTTGTCATTCTGTGCCGCTGCACAGCAAAGAGCGAGCAGAAAGACTGACGCTGACAAGATAGAACAGCTGGTTGACTAATTACAAAGACCGCGTGGTTTTTGTTGACTAAACTAGACTAACATTTAGGGCTTTGCAAAAAGTTCCACTCTGCATGGAAATGTTCTGCGAGAGAGAGAGAGAGAGAGAGAGAGAGAGAGAGAGAGAGAGAGAGAGAGAGAGAGAGAGAGAGAGAGAGAGAGAGAGAGAGAGAGAGAGAGAGAGAGAGAGAGAGAGAGAGAGAGAGAGAGAGAGAGAGAGAGAGAGAGAGAGAGAGAGAGAGAGAGAGAGAGAGAGAGAGAGAGAGAGAGAGAGAGAGAGAGAGAGAGAGAGAGAGAGAGAGAGAGAGAGAGAGAGAGAGAGAGAGAGAGAGAGAGAGAGAGAGAGAGAGAGAGAGAGAGAGAAGAAATCCGCTATTCCGTCACTTGTCATTGCATGGATCTAAAAGTATTGCGCCCACTGCGCAGATCAGCACACAGAAAATGGTAATGTCGTGCAATTCAGCGTGTGTGTATGTGTCCTGGGCGTGCGGGGGGGGTCCAGTTGTGATGTTACCGCTGGGCCGCTTGACTTCAATGTTAAAGAATGCCATCTCCGTATTTAAGTTTTAGAGATTTGAAAAGGCTATATATAGTTCACTGGGGAATGGTGACAACAGTATGTATGATACAGTAAATGAAATCTTACCTCAAATGGTTTCTTGGGAAGTCCATTTTCACAAAGACTTGTTGAATTATTTTATTTACTTAGGACTAGGCTTGGGTACCGTGAGCGATACCGATACTGGTACCGATTGGGACATAGCGGTACCTAGTGGGATCGATTCACTTCAAAATGAACGGTGCCTCGTTTCGATACTTTGTCATTCTGTGCCGCTGCACAGCAAAGAGCGAGCAGAAAGACTGACGCTGACAAGATAGAACAGCTGGTTGACTAATTACAAAGACCGCGTGGTTTTTGTTGACTAAACTAGACTAACATTTAGGGCTTTGCAAAAAGTTCCACTCTGCATGGAAATGTTCTGCTGGAGAGAGAGAGAGAGAGAGAGAGAGAGAGAGAGAGAGAGAGAGAGAGAGAGAGAGAGAGAGAGAGAGAGAGAGAGAGAGAGAGAGAGAGAGAGAGAGAGAGAGAGAGAGAGAGAGAGAGAGAGAGAGAGAGAGAGAGAGAGAGAGAGAGAGAGAGAGAGAGAGAGAGAGAGAGAGAGAGAGAGAGAGAGAGAGAGAGAGAGAGAGAGAGAGAGAGAGAGAGAGAGAGAGAGAGAGAGAGAGAGAGAGAGAGAGAGAGAAAAGAAATCCGCTATTCCGTCACTTGTCATTGCATGGATCTAAAAGTATTGCGCCCACTGCGCAGATCAGCACACAGAAAATGGTAATGTCGTGCAATTCAGCGTGTGTGTATGTGTCCTGGGCGTGCGGGGGGGGTCCAGTTGTGATGTTACCGCTGGGCCGCTTGACTTCAATGTTAAAGAATGCCATCTCCGTATTTAAGTTTTAGAGATTTGAAAAGGCTATATATAGTTCACTGGGGAATGGTGACAACAGTATGTATGATACAGTAAATGAAATCTTACCTCAAATGGTTTCTTGGGAAGTCCTGATTTTTTTTAAAAAGGTTGGAAAAAGAGTCAACATGGCCTTTTCAAATCTCAAAAATATAACATGGAACTCTATGGAAATAGGGAGCGCATTCTTTCTGTCAGTGTCTTCGTGCAGCAGGTGCACTAATTAGTGGGGACTTTCCACAGTGGTTAAAGGAGAATTCCACACCAAAACATATTGGGAGCAATCTACCTTGATTCCTGTGACATGCAAAATAATGCTCTTGATTATTGTCATAGATGCCCCCTTTTCTACATTTCACCCTGAAATTTCACTCACTCCAATGCAGTTTGCATTATAGCTACTTATTCATTGAGTTAACTGAAACTATAGTAGGCTATACAGCATAAACTAAAATGCACTCAAGAAAGACTAATAATAATAATAATAATGCCACCTCATGGAAGGCTACTTTTTGCCTGTGTGATTTATAGCCTACTTTGCTTAGAAGAGTTCAGTAGTGCAAATGCATCTCAGTCACCATAAAGATAGTCATCATACATTATATAATTTAAGATATGATTCAACCAAACCATTGCTATGGTGTGTAAAATATATAATATTTAATTAAAAAAGTATCGAAATAGGTATCGTTTCTGGTATCGTATCGATTCCCAGGTATCGAGTATCGTATCGATTCAAAGGTGAAAGGTACCCATCCCTACTTAGGACTAGTGCATACATTTTTTTGATAACCCTATTAGTACTGCAGGGGAAATTTCCATTTTCAGCTTCACTCAGCTAAGATAGAATCTGTATTAACTTTGGTAGTGGAAACCCATTTGGTTGCTTTTACGTTATTTATGTATGTATTTATATGTGCAGTAAAACACGTTATGATGGTTTATATGTTGCATGCAGGTCTCTGCTTTTAATGCAAGCTACACTGACTCTGGTCTGTTTGGAGTCTACACAATCTGCCAATCTGCTGCTGCCAGTGATGTGAGTATTCCTTTATTCTAGGCCAGATCCATTGATATGTAACTTATTTCTCATTTAAGCATTCTCTTCATGTACAATCAAAATCAAAAATAAATCTAGTTCCCTACATGATCTTTTCCCCCACAAAGGCAGGTAGCTTCAGCGCTATGACTTCGCAATCTTGCACACATGCTGGAAGGGCAAGCTAAACCTCTGTCTGATATCTAGAGCTAAATGAGATGGTAGGAATAGTTACCTACTCAAGTGAGAACCATTGCTAAATGCTGACTGACCTGTCCATGCTCTCTTGTTTGTCTCCAGGTGATCAAAGCTGCTGTGGCCCAGGTGAAAGCTGTTGCTGATGGTGCAGTCACTGCAGCTGACCTCACCCTGGCCAAGTATGAAACTACACTTAAAACACATTTATTTATTGTTGTAGTGATGTAAATAGGTTTTCAAAGTAATTGATCCCAGGAACCCAGGGGTGGTCTCTGTAGGTGGGTTTCAGGGACAGTTTGTGTACAGTACTGAATTCAGTATTGTATCCTAGAGTCGGGTCATGCATGCAGAATATTTACATCACTGACTTTTGTTCTGTATGGTCTGTGTGATGATTTGTTTGATGCCATCTTTAAGATTCAAACCCCTGTATCTCCCACCACTTGTGAAATGTGTATTTCTATATTATTTGATTCGTCATTAATGTTATGTGTTTGCTGTTTTTGTGCCCCTTGGAGAACTTTTGACATTGACATTTTTGCTACATAAAGCTACATTATTAGGCATCTGAGTATACATCGTTTTGGTGTGTTGATGCAGGAACAAGTTGAAGGCCCATTATTTGATGTCTCTGGAGACCTCTGAAGGATTGTTGGATGCTATGGGCTCCCAGGCGCTGTCTGCAGGAGTCTACCTCACTCCTGATGCAGTCACTAAGAGCGTCGACAATGTCTCCCTCACTGATGTTGCTAATGTAAGCTTTCTGTTCCGTCACTGCTTGTTGTTGATTTAGTTTTGTTGTTGATTTAGTTTTAGTTTGGAAGAATAACTACCTACTGTACCTAAGTAACTAGTAAAAAAAAAAACAGTCAGGGATTTGATACAATGAAGTTACAGAACCTACCTTCAATGAGGCTGTCATGACTCATAACACAAGTGGCAGTCATGTATTGTAAATAAACACACATTTCAAGAAATATTAGGGATGGACTCCAAGACTAATTATTTAGGACACAGTATTCTTTGCATTGTGTGTCCTGATTGGCCACCCCAATTTTCTGGAGTAGGAAACGGGCATACAATTGAGCTATTCCAGACCTATCTGCTATCTGCAATTTTTTGTTGTGTATAAAAACACATACTGTACGTATTAGGGATGGATTTCAAGACTAATTATTTCATAGTATTTCAATAGCCAGTGATTAGAGATGTCAAACGGTCATCAGATGCACAACCAACCCAACATAAACACAAAATGACAGACATGAATTAAAACAATAGAATAGAAATTGTATTGTAATTCTTTCAAACTTTCTGGAAATCATGTGTACTTTCCTAAAGACTTTTATTGCAGCTAAATCATGAGTATGATATCGGGTAATTGCATGGTAAACATGAACATGTGTCTTGGGTTTGTGTTCTGAATGTCTTAATCTTATTTCTAACATTTTTTTTCCAGGCGGCAAAGAAGTTTGTGTCCGGAAAGAAATCCATGGCGTCCAGTGGCAACCTTGTAAAAACACCCTTCGTTGACGAGATCTAACCTTCTCCTTCCTGCCTCCCCCTACCTGTCATTTTGGCACAAGTCTGACGTTCTCCATGTCAACAAAACCATTGAAAGAGATACACTGTCACTTATCTGTCATCATAATGCTCTTTTGTCGGAGAGGTTAAATGTCACCAGCGCCACACCAATGGGTGTTTCATACTTATATTTTAGTGGGCCCTTCCCTGGTGCGTTGAAATATTACGGTCCTCTCAATTGTCCACTTGAACTGTATAGTTGATGTAAATTAATGAATAAAAATATATCTACAGTACATTGCTTGTCTTTGGGGCGTGTGTTGTGTAGCATTTCATTCAGCCTATAGTTAACATTTGTAGCAGAAAATGATTACCGGTATATCAGGCGGGAAGCATAGGCTGCTATAGCTCAAATACCAGTAGTACATTCTGTTAACTATGTTTATATACTGCATGTTCTTCAGTGTAGATTCTGCATCAGTATTCAGTAGGCCTACACTATAATCAGTATAATGCATGTGCTACTACACTCAGCAGCTGAGTGTGCCTGCACCCTATGAACTCATTCTCGTGCATTGCGATGTCTAATTCATGATCCCCAGTCGAGGATGATTCGGCAAGATCTAGATCGGTTCTCTTCGGTTCGTGCAACGCTCTGGAGTAGAGTATAGCCTACATCATGCCGATAAAACTCCCGGTGTTTCTCGCGAGAGGGCAGCTGTGTACTTAGAATGACTACAAGGCAGAGAAGCGTCGTTTTTAGGGAGAGAGACAACGGTGGTGTTGTGAAGAAAGAAGCGCACAACAAAGGATTATTGCCTCATATAAATAACGGGCTCCGTGCGTAAATGAATCGTTGTACTCTTATTAATAATATTCCGTCAAAGAGCTTTGCTGCGTGAGCGTGGAATGTGATTTTTCACCCCCCTTGTGTTTGCCTGGAAAGGGGGCTTCAGCCAGCGTCCAACCGAGGAGGAGGGGGCTTCGGCTCGGAGTCAGCAGAGCCATCCCTTATAAGAGTTGCGACATCGAAGGAGCAGAAAACATCCTGGTCACGTGGTTCGTGTACTCGCGTGGGCCCATAGACTCCAATTCATTCCGTAATTTCCGACTGTCCCCAATCAATAGAAGTCCACGTAAAAAGAGCCGCCATTGGACTGGCCCCACGGAGTGAACGGAGTTTGCGTAGCTCTGTCCTATACTTGAAGGCTCTGGGAGTCAGGAAACAAGTAAGGTTGTGTGCATGAATTCGTTTATGTCGTGTGTGTACATTAAAAGCCCAGCGTTTTAGAGTAAAAACGCTGTTTTGTCCCATTTTTTTGCGTGGACACCCAGTGGGATGGCGTCTGGGACTGTGAAACGGCAGGAAGAGTTCAGTTTACTGTGATGGTCATCTCGCCACCTTGTCTGCGTGGGAAATCTCAGCACAACATCTATGGCCATCATGGTCAACTATTCGAAGAAACGAACCACAGCAGGGAACAAGTTGTAACCCCTCGGTGCTGCGTGCGTGTCCACCTTGCTCCGGGGGAGTCTCTTTAAAAATGGTTGCACACAGACTCGTCTCCCTGTCCGAAAACGACGTCGGCAGGGAAGGATTTGAACGTCGTGGAGCCGTTCAACCGAATACATAAAAGAGAGACTCGGGTGTCCTGGCTGTCTCCTCCCGGCGGAGAGGTGAGATCGAGGCGAACAAACTGACCTCTTTTGTGGCCTCCAGGGGAGCAGCAGCAACACGCTCCGTGATTGTCGGTCACGACACGACTCCAGTGCTATGGATAAACTCACCATTATATCAGGATGTCTCTTTCTAGCTGCAGACATGTTTGCCATCGCCAGCATTGCCAATCCGGACTGGATCAACACGGGGGAATCGTCTGGTAAGTTAGGTGAGGGCACAAGTTATATTCTTTATTTATTCTCATATCATTGCACTGCTGACCTCCTAACCTCATACTTGGCAAAGGCAAATGCATAATCACAATTGTCATAAACCATAAACATAAACCGTGCGTGTGTGTGTGTGTGTGTGTGTGTGTGAGAGAGTGATGAGATAAACACTTATTGACCCCGTGGGAATCGTAGCATCAACGGTCTACAGCATGCCTCATAAATAGCACTGGATCTGACTGAGTTAAATAAATATATTCATAAATAATTGGGCGTACTTGTCTAATATGCATAATACGTCGTCTACATCAGTTGTCCAACAATCATTTGTTTTTCCTTTTTAATGGAAATGCTATACTATTTTGCCTATCTCTAGGTCAAAATGTATTTATTTATTCATTCAGTCATTTCTTTTTTACTTAGTTGTGTTGTTTCCCCCTCCCTATATCCCTTCCTCAAAAGGAACGCAATGAAAACAAGCCTTTGTTGTCCTTTTTATTTTGTTGTTATATTCTACATTGGGCTTTTGCATTAACTTTCACTAATGTGATCAGTTCAAAAAGTATTCTATATTCAACAATCAATATATACAGTCCTGGGGAAATGTGACAGTTCTGTAGGTTACTTTACATCCCAGTAGTAGTCCATAACATTTGCACGTGTGCCCTGTGAACTGTAATATAACCTGTTATTACATGTTGTTTGTGTTTAGTTAGCACAGCCTGCGAAGCATAATCACACCATAATTCCACTCCATATATTTGAGTTGAGTGACAAATAAAACCCATTTGAATGGCACTGGAGCTGAGCAGGAGTCAGTAATCCCAGAGAACAGAACTGACAGTGTCTTGTAGTGTAGGTCTTCAGTTCTCAGATGGGGCAGCGGCTCAGTTGTGGAACCTACTGGCTCCTAACACAAAGGAATGGCCCAAGTTGCGGATGTGAACGTTGTCTCAGTCTCATACATGGGATGGGAGGGCTTTACCAGTGTCCAGTTTAATTACGACTACAGAGCATCCTTTCCATCACCAGTTCATTCAAATTGTTGGCAGTTAGTTTGCAGCCCTTATGTTGATGTATGCTACAGATTTTGCATACAGAGCGAAATGTGGTTCACAACTTTGTCATTATGCAGTATCGGTGTAACCGTATAGGTGGAAGGTCAGACCACTGGACTGCTAAAATCTAACACATTTACATCTATATCCTTTAGTTTACAGTGTTTTTCTAGGCACACAAACAAAAAGTTCAAAAAACCTGCAGACTATTCCGCAAGACATTTCGGTTTTTACAAAGGTAGCACTGGCAATGGGAGAATTGAGTTTGTGACTCAAAATGTCAAGTTGCCAAGTTGTCTGCAAGTCTTTTGTGTGCTTTTTTGGGAACCCAAGACTCTATTCAATTCAAAGGCGATTTATTGGCATGAGAAAACTTGCCTTTTGTATTGCCAAAGCAAGTGTGAAAACCATAAAAACTAAGATATTTACATTTGTCACACCCGTGCAGGCATCACAGACAGATGACAAAAGTGTTGTGATATCTAATATAGACAAGGAAAGGACACCTATAGCCGTGTGGAACTTGCAGTATTGAGTAAATTGTAAATTAGTTTTCTTTTAGTGATGCAAAAAGTTGAATGCATAGGGGATAAAATCACGAAGACAGCACATAGTTGTAACAGTGCAGCACACATACACATAATATAGGCGTGAACAGACAGCATAATATTGTTCCGGATGTCCTGGGTAGCGGTCGGGGACCACGGCCTGACAGCGTGTCGGGGGTTCGACTCTTTGACCTTTGTTGCCTTCGACTGTCTGGTCAATCTATTTTCATCTAGTCTTGCATTTTGTTTTATAACTTGAGACAGACAACCACATGAATTGTCATGTGGGTAAATCACTAAATACAGATTTGTGTTGCATAACCAGGCAGCCATCTACCACATTATCTTAAAATGTTTGTGTGTTATTAGTGAATTAAACACAATTTGTTATCCGGAGGGCCCCGGAGCCCTCCGGATAATTTTGGTGCTACATCAAGTTGGTTAAGTTGCTTGTTCAGCAGGGTTCAGAATTTAAAATATGTGGCAAGAAATGTATTGGGATGAACTGTTGATGGAATATAGCTGCCACACTCTGCAGAAACATTTTTTTTTAATATTTTTTTTAAAGTCTAACCCTTAATATCCAGAAGAGGTATAAAACATGTTTGATTAACAAGTTAGGCGAGAACACCACCAACTGAGGGGAAAAATGACTTTTTGGCCTTTGACCTAGCCTTTATAAAGAATGAATACAGCATGAAGCGAGTAATATACTGTCTTATCTGGACATCATCTTTCATGACATCATATATGCTGTTGTGAGGAGTCCTTTGTAGTCAGACAGCCAGGGCCTTGAGAGCAGATGCTTTCTCTATCTCCACTGAGGGGGGTGTGTGTGTGTGTGTGTGTGTGTGTGTGTGTGTGTGTGTGTGTGTGTGTGTGTGTGTGTGTGTGCGTGTGCGTGTGCGTGTGCGTGTGCATGTGTGTGTGTGCGCGCGCCCAATGTACAATTAATCATTTATATTTGCTTGATGAAAACGAATGCTTCTTTTAAGCAAATCATGATTTCCTCTGTCTTGATAGTTTGCCAGTCGAATTTTGTTTGTTGTTCAGCTAAGTTCAAGAATGAATTAAGTATAAATATCCTAGTACAGGAGGATGGATGCATAATGGATGAACCATGACCACACACAGTCGACAGATGTGCATGTGTGTGTGTGGAGGTCTTTCTAATTGGAACCACCAAGGGCCAGGCCACTGAGAGTACTGTAGATGTGAGTTTCTGTCTCAGCCAGTGACTCACCATCTGACATGAGCCTGCTGGTCCTTTCCAATCTTCCTGCACACTATTGACTTCCAGAGTGACTTTCAATTATTGGCCTGTCTGAGATGTAGATCTTAGGTCTGTCCTGTTCGTCCCTCATCCGTCTCTCTGGCTCTCTGAACCTTACATTGGATTGTGGTTGTTTTTCAGGTCGTGGGGCCCCAGAGCACAAATATTGTCATGTGGGAGGTGATTAGGTCTCTGTTCCGTCTGTGGAATACAGAGAAGCATGCACTGCTGACATGCCTGCATGCTTGATAAATGATCTCATGGGCGAACAATCGTCCGCACTCATTATGAAACAACATGGAGTTCACATTAAGAAGCTTTTGTATTTGCCCCTCCTTGTTTCCCTTTACTGCCTCACTCTTAATCTCTATTTGCCTCTTTCTCCGTCTCCCTAACCCTCTCCTTTTTATCTCACCATCCATCTCCCTCTCTCTCTTTCTGGTTCTAGGCTCTTTGACGGTGGGTCTTGTGCGTCAGTGTCAGACCATCCATGGACGGGAGCGGATCTGCATCCCGCCCAGTCTCCCTCCGGAGTGGGTGACCACCCTCTTCTTCATCATCCTGGGCATCATCTCCCTCACTGTCACATGCGGCCTGCTGGTGATGTCACACTGGCGGCGGGAGGCCACGCGCTACGCACGCTGGGTCGCCTTTACTGGGAGTAAGTTTCCTCCTAACCTGGACGATCACTTATGAAAAGTGGATACTAAAACGCATGACACCTAGTTGATTAAATACAATATAATATTAATGGTTTTGGACACCGGTTTTTTAGTTGGGAAAATACTAATTTAGTCCAAATTTCCCATGGTGTGTATTGTTAGTAATTATAGTAGCTGCTTTATAGCTGTCCTAGATGGAGCCGTTTCTATTTTTATGAGCTGTTGAGCTGTCTGCATTAGCAGCTGGAGTGAGGAGCAGCAACTGTTTTTTTTTACTACTCTAGACAGTGCAAGACATGCACACAGGTTATCGAATAACACACATTTCCGAGTTTCTTTGTTTTTGTTGATGTTACCGTAATAGTTTCATAGCTTCACATTGTGCACAATGACACATGTTGTCAACATGGTGTTACAAACGATAACAAACAGCATTCTCTCTTTCTATCCCCATCTCTGTATCTCGTCCGCAGTGGTTCTATTCTGTATGGCGGCGCTCATTTTCCCGATCGGCTTCTACATCAACGAGGTGGGAGGCCAGCCGTACAAGCTCCCTAACAACACGGTGGTGGGTTCCTCCTATGTGCTGTTTGTTCTCTCAATATTCTTCACCATAGTGGGACTGCTGTTTGCAGGCAAGGTCTGCTTGCCCGGCTGATAACATTGGACCCGCATTTCCGTTTGCGTTCTTCAGAAAAGTGTCACGCACAGGAGGCATTTGATTACTAGCCTCTCGTCAACATGATGAGTAGACCTAGGTGTGCGCCGCGTGGATCTTCCTGTGGGGTCTTAACGTACTGATGCGGCTTTGATAACCCAGTATGCATCCGCTGAATAACCTGGAAGCCCTGACCTCAGGCTGGGCATGTGGGAGAGGGACTAAGATGGCTACTGCGCCGCCCGCAACGATTCAGTTGATGGGCAACAGACGGGACGAAGAGAGAGAACGCTATGGGAAAGAGTCACAGGAATGAAACACTGCAATAGAAGTGTCAATGTACAATTACAGTATCGCAACGAAAGTGAAAGGTTGTCGTGTGCATTTTCCACTAGCTTCCTGACTGCTCAGTCTTTGCGAGACCGTGTCAGACATGTCACAGAATATAAATTGACATTAATCTCTCCGATGCCATGGAGTTCGGCAAGATTATGTTTTCAGGAATCCGTTCATGTCAATATGAGGATCATGCAGAAAGAAGGCCAGTAAATGGGAGAGAAAAAATGTTAATCTCTGGATAACATGTAGAGTTGGACATGTTCTCTAGGATGTTATCCGACTGTGAGCCAGTAAACAAAAGAACAAGTAAAACTCATCCTGGGGCTGATGTTTTTGTTGTAATCCCCCCTCTTTATGTTTTATGTAGCAAAAGTGCTAATTTGCCTCAATGTGGTTCATTATATTTGAAATTATGCGCTGCATCAAAGAGGCCCATGAATCTATCAAATGTCTTTGTTTTCCATGTTTATTCTTGGAAGCACTGTGATCATTCATTGATCGGCATGGAGAACCGCCTTACTCGATCACTCATTATTGGTTTAACTGTTTCTGGCGGTGGACTGTTTTGAAGATAAGAAATTCACAATCTAAATACAGTATAAAGTGAGCACTGTTACCATCGTACATCATCTCATTCCGGCCAATCACAATTTGCAGCCTCAACTTCATTTTCAATGTGTCTGTGTGTTAATTTAACGTTTTGTTTATATACAAACACTCAAAAATGGCATTGTCAATGGCATTATGCTTGTATTAAGACAATATGTGTGTTTACCGTCAAAACTGGACATTGGCCTTAGTGTCTGTAGATGTGTACCTTAATTGATTTGTCCACTTGGAGTTCTCATGATGTCAAAACTCACTCTTAGATCAAAGTACCACCACTGGGCCAATTGAACTAAAGACCTTTTCAGCTGAGTGGGTAAATGTTTAAGTTTATGTGGTGCTCTGGACTCTGGAGCAGCAGTCAAACCTTTCATTCTCTCCTGTTCCAGAGGGAGGTAGAGCTAAGAATGCTGCCGGTGTTTTCATCCACTTCCTTCATGTGATGGTTCTGGGAGGTTTATTGCACGAAAGCACTCATACAGAGGACATGTTAAAGTTGCTATGGAAACCAGATAGAAAAGTATTTATTATTGCAAGAGCTGAATGACGGCACCCGGGCAACGGCAGGACCTTTATTAGACCTAAGAACCATGTTGTTTGCAGAGGTCCACATCCTTGCTCCCTGCTATTGTTGTCAAAAGACGATATTCAATAATGCTTCCTCGCTGACCTTCTAGTGAATTAAACCAGCCTCAAAAGTGCTGCTATTCATATACTGTACTTTGTTTTCCAACTCACGCTTGCGGTGTCCTTGTTCGTTGCTTTATGCCCGCTTTTCATTTTTAGACAGTGTGGTTCCCATGGTAACAAATGGCTGCTACTGGCGTAATGCTACTGGGGATGCTGGCAAGTAGCTACATTGACGAGCATGTCCTCTCGCTCTTAACATGGACAAGATTGATCAATATGTATCTTCTTACAAAGCAGTCCTAATGATTAACTTAAATAATAAAATAAACATTAAATACAACAGTACTTCTAAGCACAAAAGAGTACTTCAGTTATCATTCAGTCATTTTTTTTCTGGTTTCAAGTGGTGACCAAACATTGTCGTTGGCGGAGGAGGGAAGTAATTTGACTTTTCTTTCACTGTAAATAAAACCCTGAAAAACACCTTCCACAGTTTGTCAATTCAATTGCGTTCATTTTAATTTGAAAGTAGCATGAATATAGTATTTAGAATAAAATGTTTTAAAACCGCTGATTTACACTGCAGGCTCCCAAAGGCTCCCAATGTACAGTACATAATAGAAAACCCAATTAAACCATAAAATTCCATATCTGCAAGTGAAAAGAATATGTGTACTCTTTTTTTAGTGATGGTTATTTAAATATTTTTGAAATATATTTGTGGGTATATCAGTCCATATTGGGGAATATGCATAAAGTACGCTCCTGAATATCAGTAAATTAAGTGTAAATATTGTGTCATTGTCTGGCATGCTGTATTGAGAACCAATGGTGGTGAAAAATGCTACTTTGTTTGACAAGTAATTTCTCCTCCACCTGTTCAAATAATATTCTGATATTCAAGAAAGCAGTATTGTTGATTTTTGGATTTCTTTATTTTTCCTATTGCGGTAGTTAAATATTAATAAGGTGGACATGATCACACATCTTGTATTAAATCTTTATTAAATCATGACTAAGGTAAACAAACTTAACTAAGATATTAAGTGAGCTTTCAGGAAGTCATTTGTCACAATCTCCACTATCAGTGGTCTGGTTTTATCAAATTAAATCAAATCTCATTTCATATACAGCAGTTATACAGTATATACAATGAACAGTCAATGAACAAGCTTGTATGGCATTAGATGAGCTACTTTTTACGTTTGGTTTGTGGTGTCATAGCATCAGTCTTAAATGCAATAACCACAAAGACAGTGACTTTTTTTTCATGTTTGAGCTAAAAAGCTAACAAACTATAGGAATCTGAAGAAAATCCACCTCAATCCCCAAACACAAAAGAGTTAGAAAACAATACAATACAATACAATACAATACAAAAAGTTGCTGTGTGCAATTAAATGTAATTTCAGTTTCCACCACAAGGGGGTGAAACGTTTCTGTAGTAGTTCTTAATCACAATAATTGTACCAGGAACCCTCATGTTTTCCTTCTACAAAATATCTGAACAGAGCTTGTACAACAGCTGTTTTAGTTAATTGTTTGCCCAAGAATAGGTACACTAGTGCAGTACAGTTAATATCCAAGTCGTTTTGGCCCGAATGAACAATCTCCCGTCTGTGTGTGACTTAAATAACTGTTAAATACCAGATTTCTTTATCAATTACGTCCTTTTACACTGGCTCTTATTAACTGTGCAATAATTGGAGTATAGCATATAGCAATGTATCAGCCACGCAAGTGCTGTCGTGCTGTCGAAATGTCCCACAACTTGCAATTTGCCTCCATTTCCAGGCTTACATTATGCCATAGCCTACTGCTGGGGCCTGGCTGTATGGGCGGCCATCAGTAGCAGCAGGCCAGTCAGGACCTCCAGGACATAGGAGAGCCAGGCCAGGCCCAGCGACCAGCCAAAGGATGTGTTGACAAGAGCCAGGTACTCCGGACCCACTCGTCTCTTCGTCTCAGCCAGGGCCTGATAAGAGTACACTATGTACAGGCTCACTCCGCACAGTGTCAGCAGGCCTAATGTAATGAAAGAGGCAGGGCATTCAGCATGCTCCCATAGGGACCATGTGCTCTTATGACAACGCTGTCTCCAGTGTGAAATTGATGTACTGTGCATCACTGTGACTGTACAGGCACTAACATTGCATGCAGAGACACATTCGTGCATATGCAGAAGCATGTACAGTACGTACAGTACAGTACACCCTACCACAAGACAATTACATTCAATTGTGTCAGAGCAATCAGAGTACTTGTACATTTACATTCGTCAAACCTGAAAACTTGTTTGTATTCAACAGTCTGTTTCATGTATGGATACAACTAAATAAATAAATCATATTTAGTTGTATCCATATCACACTGTTTAGTGGATTTTTGCCGTGTTAAATCAACCTAACATGGCAACAATGGAAGCAATACAACAATTCTAATGTCTAAGCAAGCATACCGTGTACAAAGGTTTTAATTTAATAGTAATAATAGTGTAATTGTGATGTAGAATATGCACATTGACAGCTTGCTGGGCTAAAGAATGATAGTAGTGTGCCATGAAGCTAACAAATATATGGATAATTCTCTTTTGGTACATTCCCGTATGGTTTGTAACACTGAAGATCTTGTTCGTGTCAGCATTTTATTCAGTAAATTGCATTCTGTCAGGGAACAGATAAAAACAAACTTTCACACACATGCATGCTCCTGTCTAACAGGTCAGGGCCAGGGTATTTAGAGGATCAAGAAAGGTTCAACAGATCAACTAAAGTGAATTGAGACAAATTGTAAAATGAGATAAGCAGTGGAAACATTGGCATCAAAAGGAAAGCAATCCCAAGCATTGGTAGCGGCAGGGTGTCAAGGACAAGATGGGACATGCAGTAAGGTAGTGTGCAAAATTCACAAGACAGGTCTAATCTAATTCTCACCTAGATTCCACTTCATAAACCTCCATGTGCTGCTGATTAAAGCGTTAGAGGAGTTAGTTGATTCTCTCACACAAGGGCCTCCGTTATTAGTGTCATAAGGAGTTGATTGGAACACCCAGGGATATTTGCAGGCGGCCGTAGTGCCTGTACTCAAACACTCAGGGTTTAAATTAGCTCAGCTGCATGACAGTTCGGCGTTTAATAGGTAAACAAATTCACCTCACGCATTTGTCTTCCATTCACCTTCGCCTTCATAGTTGTAGTTTGGGGGAAACCCAGGCTTGCGATCAAAAGCGCTGCCACCTTGCCAGTTTGATTCCCCAGACCAGCTGGCTGATATATATATAATATGATTTTCTTTAAAAGAAAATGTGGAGGTTTTGCTTTATTGATAGATGTATAGTAGATTGCCAGGAAACAGGGAGTTGATGGAGTAGAGCAGGGGTGCCCAAAAGGTAGATCACACAGACCATGGAGGTAGATCACATGACAGTCCCCAAAAATGTATAGATCTGTAAATCTAAAATGGAACCAAATGGACCGTTACGGGTCATTTTACGCTCTCAAGAGTTAAATTATATTTAAACATTAAGTCCATAATTGTTATTTTGACCAACGTTTTGCCAGTTCTCTTTCCCAATTGTGGACAAAAACGTGAAAGTTGGGTGCAAGAGACTAAATTCAACACCACAAACTGTCAACTCAAACTCCAAACACCGTTTTCAAACGTCAGTAGTAGCATATACTCCATTTTTCGTTTATAAGTGCATTATTCTTAAACACTATAACAGTAGGTAACAAACACCATCACCACTATTTCAAAGCTCAAACTTTATTGGGGGGCCTTGAAATGTTTTTTGTTTTGATGTGTAGATCTTGTTGAGCCGGTCCTTTTTGAAAGTAGCTCTCAAGTCAAAAAAGTGTGGGCACCCCTGGGGTAGAGACATGCAGCAAAGTTTAGGCTGGTGAAGCCTGCTGCCAGGCAGGAACACCAGCACAGGTGCCTGGAGTGCCAAGCACCGACCAGGGCTTTTGCAAGGCTTTTTGAAAGGTAAGGGAATACTCCTCTCTCTGCTGCCCTGTCTGGCAGAGTCAGGTTAGGACTCTGCCAGACTGGCAGACCTGACTGGCAGAGTCAGGTTAGGAGAGGCCATGAAATCATCAAAATCAGTCCAGTCCGTACCCTGTGGAGCGTGTTGACCATGTGTTGAAATTGCCATCCTTGAAACCCTGCCACCAGCAAATGTAAAATACTGTTTATACTCCTTGCCCTTTAAATGCAAGAGTCACATAAGGTCAGATGTCATATGTTTCTCATCGTCAAGCAGGATTTAAATAATGCTTTTAACCAACAAAGATGAGATTAAATGCCTCTCTAAACTTCACGTTTTTGTAGTTGCACAAACATGTCAACGGAAGGCCGAGGGAGAATGATGACTAGTAAAGATATGGAGACTATTGTTTTCAAATATCCCTGTAATCTGTCATGAAATGTAAGGCCAGATTAGTGGGAGGAAAAACTGCAGAGCTGAGCAAACATTGCAATACTTAGACTGTTCAGCTTAGCTTAGCAGGTTTTCCTCCTTCTTCCTCTGATACCTCTCACCTTCACTCTTGGCCAAATTTTCACACTGGCCAATATCCAAAGAAAATCCGCCTGTGTCTTCAATCCTAGATGTCTGGATGTCTGAAGACGGCAGACGGGTAAACTGGACTGTAGTCAATTTGTTGTCATTCCAGAATGGTGCTCTTCTCCAAACTATCAACGCTAAGAAAATAGCCTACTTATAGTGTAAATCATCTCCCAGCCTCAGGCCCAGACTCTGATGCAAGATGGGTGGCATAATGGTGCAGAACTGGTGTATAACGGGTGAAATACTTACTGCAAACCAGGAAATATGAGGTGGTGCCAGTAAGCATGGTGGGGCTGCGTGCCACCGAGCTGATCAGGCCACAGATTCCACCAAACACCAGCAGGACCAGGCTAAGAGGAAGGACCACCACAATGACATTGTGCATGTCTGTGAGGTGAGGCGCGCGCGCGCACACACACACACACACACACACACACACACACACACACACACACACACACACACACACACACACACACACACACACACACACACACACACACACACACACACACACACACACACAAGTTGACAAATTGGTAACAGAAATGCACTGACAATGGAACTTTTATGCCCTGTATAAAACTTATATAAAATAATCCAATGTGGTATAACTCACTCAGCATGTGCAGCTCAGACTGAGAGTAGTTGGAGTACTGCGCTGTGAAGGAAAAAGGAGAAAAAGGAGTAGGCCTACCACCTGGATATTGAAATAAAAATGGGCATTGGGGGTTTTGTGAAAACGTAATTGCAAACGTATGCCGGTTCACGCTTGTTAGGTTTGTTGAAATGCAACAAATCCGATATTTGATATTAATAGATGAAAAAGAAAAGAAAACTACATAAAAGCTTACCATTTTTCACGATTTTCCACAGTCCCGAGTGAGAGCTGTCATCCTTCAACTCGTGTTGGTTAATCTCTATGATGTACCAGTACTCGCTGCCGATAGCTGCTGCCAGTAACGCAAAGCTCAATATACCAGAGATGCCCGCAGAAATCACCAACGTGCCAAAAGTTATCCTCATTTTGTAGGCTACGGCTTGGTTATTTTCGTGCGCGACCGTCAGTGATGTCCTGCTGTAGACTCAGTAAGGATCACGGTCACGGTGTAATCGATCCTTTTCGTATTTCGTAAAATGATGCGCACATCGCTTAATGCAAACATTTTAACTTGAATTAAAATATGCCAAATTACCGATCGTGTGTGGGTGGTGTGATGGTACAGAGACTAGAGCAATGACAGAGTAACACTACGCGGTGATACAGGCTAGGCTAGGAGGCACGAGGTTTTTTGGGCACTTGCGCACAATTTTACGCACCAATCCAGTTTGCCGTGCGTAATCAGGTCCACGGGACACGGCCGGCCGGGTGTTGATTTTGACACACATTTAAAGAAACACATTTTCATTCTCAGTGAGAAAATGTGGGAACTTCTCACTCAAACGGCTAGTGGCCGGCTGTTCCATTTCATATATTATACATCTAATTTTACAGTCCCAACCTTGAGAGCAGTATTGGTGTCTATGCAGCCTAGCTCCCAGTAGCATACAGTAAACACAACTCCACTATGTTCACATGCTTCATGGTTCTAGACTAGAGGATGGAGTCTTCGAGCACATTATGGTTAAATCTGTTTTCTAGAGACAGAGACCTTACTTAATAGATGTTTCACATTTCTATTTGTACTCCCAAACCATGCAAGGCAGATTCAGATGGGGTGCATTTTGGACGAATTCCCAAAGTTTTAGTGTTGTAGGGAAAAGGCTATCCAGGTTATCCATATGGGATAACCTGGTCATGTCTCCCAATTCTGCTGGCTTACACGAGTGGATTATGTTCTGAATATGGATAGTGGTTTTAAATCAAATTAGATAATAAAAGGTGTAGTCATGAATCATGATTATGAATACTAAAGGATGGAAGACAGCATACCATTTTTATCCGTCCGATTAGCTACTCAATGTTGTAGACAAGGTAATTTTTTTCGTTACCACTGTTGCAACCTCTGCTTGCTCTGGGCGGATCTTTGTCGGTTCCCCTCTCTTCTCCTTTGTAAAGTGTCTTGAGACAACTTGTCGTGATTTGACACTAAAATAAAATTGAATTGAAATACCCTGGTCAGTTAGAGACAACCTCACAATTATGCCAAGATCGCCCTTACAGTATGTGCATGTAAGCATTATATAGACTAATTATAATAGATTAATAGACTAAGTTTGTAAGCCGTGCCATTCCAATAATCTAGTTGCTGTTCTTCAATCTGTAGTTTTGAGGTTTAAGGACTCAAAATGTAAATTATGACTTGAGCATTAGTCATACTCTTGTCTTCCTTATTCGGGAGAGTCTGGTACTGTAGTTAGATCCGCCCCTGTTGTGTTTCTTATTTAATTCATATAATTGTCTCAAGTTAACTACGGTATATTTCATAATAAAAGGCACACATATCTCAGCTGTCTTGCCACAGCCACCTTTATGGATTCACATACCTCTGCATGTAGGTTAATTGTTAATCTTGCACATAGCATGACAGAAATTACTGCAATGTGGGATGGTTAAATAAAAGACAGTGTTAGTTTTTTTTCCTTATTCTGTTTATTGGCACCAGTAAAAAAAAAGAAAAGAAAATCAGGATAAACAGTAAGCAATAAGAAAAAAGATACAAGATAAAAGACAAACACCAGAAAAATATAAACATGAGTTGAGTAGGCTACATCTGTGGTCATTCTTCATCCATGGCTCTGTTTAGTATAGCTGCTCTCTTCTCTTGGGCTTTCTCCTCAAATGTTTTGATTTCAGCATCTGTTTTTTTGTTCTGAAAATGGAAAACAAAACAGGAGTATAGTAATGTAATTATATTTAAGTAAAGCTCATTGTTGGTGGTTTAGGTTTAAAAAACAACAACAATTCAATTTATTTAAATGGTCCACTGACCATCTCAAAATATTTTGCAACAGACCCCACAAAAGCAAAGATTAGAGTTCAAATGTTTGCTTTAAAAGAATATATATTCAAAGATAGACGGTTTTAAATAAAGGGAATATTATGCACATGGACACAGTTCTAAATGTATTTTATTATACACTCTGAGGAACATACAATTATAAAGCTCAGCCTTTCTTTTTCTAGCTTGTAGAACTCCTCCACTGTCAGTTCCTCCACGATCTTCTTGAGGGAAATGAAGTGACAGCCTTTGGAGTGATCCTTATGTTCCTTTCTGAAAAGAAAATAAGACTGTTGGTGATGGTGTCGAGTCGACCAACTGAGAGATCTCATGAACTCAGCCACAAATGTTCAGAAACTTAACTTTGTTCCATTATTCCTACACTTTTATAATACCAATTGGTATTGTCATATTGTTATCATTTTAATCATTGATTTGTCACTTTTACATCAGGCATTTGGGAAGTGACAACAACACAGCTCAAGATGTGCTTAGCACTGTAGCACCTTCAAAATGTTTGTCAGATGCTATGACCATTTTTACATTTTATTAATTTTACACTCAGTGTTGGGGCACTCCAGGTATAGTGGGTGGAAGATCTAATAGCACTTCCAACAGTTTGGCACTATGATGGTCACCAAACCTTACCAGATTTGATTTGGGATGGCATGCCATTCCTTAAATCAGATTTTCTGGCAAGTCATCCAATGTGGATCTCACCCCAATATCTGAGTATCCCGTTATATCAGTAAAACATGAAGTACTTTTCCCACCATTAGCTGTATATAAACAGCGCAATACATGATGAGCCGATTGTTTTGAAAGTGTTCAACGTAACATTATATCATAATGGTATCTTACACAGGGTCATCCTCTGGCTCCCAGCCCTCCAGTTCTTTTAGACAGAAGAAACACATTGCAGTGTCTGGACTGTTGTCTGACGGTGTGTGGATAAAGCCAGCTTTAGCCATCTGGAGAAGAGGAAAAAGAAACCATAATAGCATGAATAAACAGCTACCAGAACGTCTCCAGAGTTTCAGTTATCATGAAATGAACAAAGGGTTGGACCAATCAATAAAGAAAATCGGTCTTGGACCAATGGAGTGGAAGAAAATACATGAAAAGGCTTCACAAATAGGGACTGGGGGGAAAATAGCCCTGAGCCCTGAAACATGGCTGTGATTATCATATGTAATAATTTTGACAGGATAGTTTACCAACTCGCTGCAGCCAAAATTCTTCATCGAAGTGATCAAATTATTTTGTGCAATTAAGTGGTCAGTACTAAGGCGTGCCATAACTGCCATTTCACGATAGTGTTTACCAAGGAGTTACATCAATTCAGTACTTGGATGTTTAAACTAAGCATTTTCCTACTTATATAGTGGGCCCTAATGTATTGTAGACAAGCAGAAAATGCTTTATGGTGTAGTTTCACTCACTTTGAGTTGTACTTGAAATCTACTGTAATACTAGCTCTGGTCCATAGCTCCACTACTTCTATGATTCTGCCACAGAAGCAGTTGAGCTATAGACTAGAGCTACTGCAACAGCCTGCTCCAGACTGTAAAGACATTTCCAATCAATCGATCAATCAATCAATCACTAAACCGCGGCAGTTCTCGTGATAGCATGTGAGCCCTATGACAATCCAAAAAAATATTTAGGTCAAGACAAGACACAGCCCACCCAACAGGTTTAGGTCGCAAACACTAACATTTGTGCGCACGTTCATTACGTTTATTATTGAGCCAATAATGGGAATATTTTGTTTGTCTTCGGTTTAGCAGCAGTATTTGCTAGCATGTACGAGCTAACATCGACATTGGCTAATGTTGTTTATTTAATAGGCTAACGTAAAGTTAACTCACGTTCTCTGGAGTGCATGCACAGCCTTCCTCAAACGGCCACCCGGCGTATGTTTTTAGTCTGTTCTCGAAGAAGTACATTTCAATATCTTTGTCCGATAGATCCATGTTAAAACGATAAAATGAACTAAAATCCCGTTTTAGTGGTGGGTTCAATGGTGTTAGTAGCGCTCAATGTTTTTTGAAAATTTGAGTCCTCTACTTTTGATTGGTCGACTTCTAACCCGGACACACAATCCTTTCGTGTTGCTTTATGGGAAATGTAGTTACTATGTATTGGACGCAGAGTTAAGCAAACTCAGTTCATTTCACAGGGCCAGTTCAATGGAGGCTCTTCTACATAGACTTCTATTAAGAATGGGACAACAAGTCTTCGACAACACGTCTTTACAATACTTTAAAGCAGTTGGTATGATGGACACATGGTTGAAATAGAACTTATTTTCGCCGCCCTCGTTGAAAAGCATGTATTTCATACACCAGCGTGACTTCGTTCAGGCTGCATGAACAGCGCTCGAGCGCTCGGTTTCTGACCCTTCAATGTCGCAACTCTTCTAGATAGCTCTGATTGGACGGATACCCAGACGCGCCGAACTTTGCATCCTGTTTCTTGTCAACAAACACCATGCAGTTGGAACCATAGCGTCCTGGTCTCACTTTAATCAATGGAGAAAGCAGTATTGTGACCCTCGACATTATTTAATCGAACCGGTCAGATCATAGATCCGGGACAGTTATGTAACAGAGTATGTTTTAGAGTGGGGAATGGACGGAAAGTGTGTCGTAGAGACGTGGGCACAGTTTGGCTGTCGTTCGGCATGGCGCACGGCTAAAGTCCTGTCTATGGGGACAGATGTGCTGCTGTGTGCCTTTAGTGATGAGGTCCATGTCTTCAATAAGCAAGAGAAAAAACTCAAGGCAGGTTTTCTAGGCTATAGTTTGTGTTTGCTGTAGCCTGGATATATGATTAATCTTAGGTGACATTGTATTTTTGTCATTTTATCTGTTGAATGCATTAGATTCATATCTTCCTACTAAACTGTTATTTTGCTTTTTTATTGCAGGCTAGCCTCCAATTCCCTTGTCATTTGACAGATACAGTTTTGTGTCCTGATAAGCGCACCCTCTATGCAGTTTGTGACAGCGGTGTTTACTCTGTTAACTTGTCATCCATACTGTCCAGGTAAGGAAGGACCAAAGGAGTGAGGACCCCTTTGTTGTAACGGTCAGATTGTTCTCTCACCTTATTTGTAATTGATGTCTCTATTAACATTTTTCTTCTCTTCGCCAGGGTTCAGAGCTCCTCGGGTAGCCAGTCCTCCAGCCTGTCTGTGTTTGAGATATCTTCTGATTGCCTGGCTGTCAAAGACAAAACGGTTTGTTCCTTGTTGGTTGTCGGTACCATTCTGCTGACCCTGTCAAAGAGAGTCTCAGCATGGGGCTTTTCTCTATACAAAATTCCATCCTCCATACAGACAGGGTCTAGTGGGCATGAGAAAGTCACAGAGCTCAGCCTCTCCATGGTGTCAGATGGTTCTCGTGATAACATGGAGCCCAACCAGGGGACTTGGCGTGGAAGGCGGCCAGTGCTTACTTGTATCTATTCCAGTGATAACTCGCCACAATCTGCCAACTCAACATCCTCCCCATCGCCACCAAGTGACGGCCATTGCCTCCTGCAGCCGATTCTCTTCAAGCTACTGTTTGGAGTCGACGTGGCCCTTTCCAAATCCCCCGTAATCCTCTGCGGCCTGCCTGACGGGCGCCTGTGTTCCTTCCCGCTTCGACCCCCAGGATCACGGGTCAGGATTCTACACAGCCTCGAGCAACCAGTGGTGCTCATCGGAACGTCCATGGTAGCGTCTGACACGGAAGCAGGCGCAGGAGCCCCTCGGTGCTT
The DNA here is from genome assembly GCA_039105355.1 of Benthosema pterotum. Classification (NCBI taxonomy): domain Eukaryota; kingdom Metazoa; phylum Chordata; class Actinopteri; order Myctophiformes; family Myctophidae; genus Benthosema; species Benthosema pterotum. The sequence continues at coordinate 36,651,148 of CM076981.1, forward strand.
GGTGGTGGTGGGTGGAGAAGGCAGGGTGCTGCTGGTCAGCACCCGTGAGGAGGGGGCGGAGGCAGGAGGCAAGGTCGCAGGTTTCGCTGAAGGGTTTGTCTCGGGACCGGTTGAGTGTGGCTATGTCGATGAAGATGAAGGCCGCCTCTATTACAGCACCGGTGCAGACCTCCTCTCTCTGGACCTACCAATGGGACCATCAGGTAGAGCTGGCCCAGTGGGGGGTAATGCAGTGGACCACAGGGAGAGGCAAAACCTGGGGCGTGGCGAGGAGGTAGCCAGTAAGACTGTAGCATTCCAGAGACCTGCCAGTCTGAATGTCTATGGAATTACTACCCTAATTGGTCCTTCTCAAAGAAATACAGGTAAACGGATTAAATCTCAAACCAAAGACACACTTTCACACTCTTCAATGTCTGATGTTTTTCGAATTATTTCACAACTGTAAAAAGGATTTGGTAGTTCAAGTTTGCACAATGCAAGCCAATAGTTTCTCTCACACTTCTACGCCTTAAACATTGATACTGTAACTAAGGTTACAGTGCCAATAACTAAGGCTAATATCAGGAGATTGCTCATCACTATCAAAAGCTGATATATTGACCAGCAGCAGACCATTTGAATAGCTGCTTGTGTTTGGCAACTACTAAATTACTGTTCTGTCTAAAGTATAATGTTGTTCATTTATCTTTTTTACTCTTTGTTTTTCATGGTAAAAGTGTTTTCATACTACTGCCTGCGAGTCAAAGTTCTCGATCTTTGTACTGTATGTATTGTTTTATTTCTCAGGATCTGCATTTTACTATTACTTCATGCTGACTGTTGTTGTGTACTTGAGCAGCAGGTGCAGTACAGCTGGTAGGGCTGTCTTCCAGTGGTAGGCTCCAGGCGATTACCCTGCCAAAGGGACAAGATGACAGGGGTTTACCAAGTATACCCTCATCACAGGTGGGCCAAAGGATCCGAGACCTGCTGGCAGCCATTGGAGATGTGTGTGACAGGTATGTAAGGTTGGCTCTGCCTCCTTGAATTCGTGCATCATTGATGCAAGTGTCTCTCTCTCTCTCTCTCTCTCTCTCTCTCTCTCTCACACACACACACAAAACGCTAACACTTAATATGTTGTGTTCACTGTGTTGAGAGCCTTGATGCTCTATATCAATTTTGCCCATGTGAACGCAAGCTTCTCTTCTCCACAGGGCTTCGGTGTTGAAAAGGACCATCCAGGACAAAAACGACATCCTACGCCAACTGAATCAGGTCCTCAACATCAGCTGCCTGATGCTAGCCGATCACAACAGCGACCCGCAGATTCTCGTCCAGGCAAAGCCCATCAGATGTCACGCTGTGCCCAGTTGGAGCAGGTTTCTACAGCAGGACTCCTTACACCTGACCTGTGTTCTGGAAAATTCTAGTTGTTACGTTTTAGAACACGGCTGGTCTTTCTGTGTCACTGTTTTACCTCTCTCCTATCCTCCTGCAGTGGCCACAAAGAACACCTCGAGAACCTTTATGTTCCCCTTTAGTTCTCTCCACCCGGGAGAGAAGTTTGAAGTGTCGTTGCCCCTTGCAGCCGCAGAGGACGTCACCTTCCCTGTGACGGTGTGCTGCACACTTATCTTCTCGCTGAAAGGCCTTGTGGGTGAGGACGTGCTGTCGAACCTAAAACACGGACACGCCGGTGCTGAACCTCAGCCGGGATTGGACAGTAGCTGTGTTAGTTTGGCCCTGGAGACGTTGACCGTGGATTGGTTGGATGCTCTGCGACTGGGCATAAACTCCACAGATGCCGTCGCCATGGATGTGATCCAAGGTTTTATAAGCAGTCGCAGCGGTGGAGGAACTGGCAGACTAGCAGCTGGACCAGAGCTCTATTCAGCGTGCATTAGGGTGTCATCAGAACTGCTGAGTACCACAGTGGTGCTCGACACACTTGAAGTGGATCCCCAAAAAGCAAAGCTGGCTCCCACACATCTGTGTGTCTCTGTCCTACACTGGCTGCTCTCTCAAAGTCCCGGGAGAGGTGAGATGGGGTCCTTTGCAGACACAAGTGGACAAGGGAACTCTGTGGTCCACACCCGGAGTCCAGGAGGGCACAGGGTCAAACTGACCGCAAAAGAGGTGTGTGGCCAATGTCATTCTCTTGTGGAAGCACTATAATAATTTTCATTTATTTGCACAGTAACAAAACTGTAAACTGTCTTAGCCCTAGTAATACAAACACAAATGAGACCAACACTGAGAGACAGAATCGTTTTGTGGCTGAGGCATATGCTGCAGATATGCTGCTGCCAACCTAACCCTTAGCCCTAAACATAACCTAAATAAAGCCTATGCTTAAACCTAACCGTAACTCCCGGCCAATAGGATACCTGCCACGACGGATAGGATACCTGCCGCGACTGCCAAGGCGGATATAGAAGTGAAAAGGCAACCATTACTATTGTTCGGGACTCATTTACTATCAGTCGTAACTGATGTCATATCAGCTGATATATACGATATATACGCCATATGTCTCATTTGCAAAATGATTTCGCCCCACCTGCCCCATCACCTGTTATCATAATAACTTGCATGAAAATACAATAACAAATAAAGGTATAAAAAGTCAATCATTATTTTTTCTGCAGGTAACTTTAGGTTTAGAAGTGGCTGAGACGGCAGAGATGCCTCTACGTGCAGTGGAGGTGCAGATTGAAAGCTCCTCACTGGCTGCTGTGTGCGGGTTGCACCATGCTTTGTTACGCCGTCTACAGGTACACACACCCGTCCACACTCTCAGGCTCTACAAGAAAGACATTTTAGAATGGCATTGCCTTGACAATCTTCGAAATGCCTATTCAATTTGAAAAAAATATTTTTTTTATTTATTAAAAAAGGTGTTGCTATGAGACACAGACTGTGCTGTATGTCCTTTAAGACCTGGAACTGTTTTTTTAATATCTTGTAAATCAGTAGTTCACACAAAAGGCAAATGTATAAGCTTGCAATGTGACTCGCTCTGGGCTTGTATATCTGCTATTTTTGAATGGACAATGGTAAAAATCTAAAATGACACAGATGGTTTCCCAGTTTTAAGGGGTTAACACAAACCTATGCACAGAAATGTATCAGCCAGGGTGCCTGCTAGCCTAGGGGGCTAGGCGCATGCAGCATGTTGCACATTTTGAGTCCCACCCATGATGATCTTTGTAGTCTTTCCTGTCTATCTTCACTTGTAACTATCAATAAAGACGAGACAATAAAGAAGCCAAATAGTAATGTAAAAAATAAGGTACGGTATCACGACTGAAGAATATTTAAAACATTTTAAAAAAGAGTATAACAGTATTCAGTAATCCTTTTGCCTTTTTTGTCTCCATTTTCTGCTTCTTCTTTTATACCCGTTAGAGCCTGCTGCAGAGAGCTCCTGAAGAAGCTGTCTCCACTGCAGTGGAAAGGTTGGGTCTGAGGCAGGCTCTACGCAGGGCTGAGGTAAGACACACTCACTACTCTATACTGCCGGGCTGCCCAAAAGATATATTTGCCAGTAGAACACAAAGGCTGTGCAGGTAGACCACATGACATGATACCAGGGCCCACTATTTAGTATTTATTCAACATTTGAGCGACGGACCACCATTTGATGCCATTTTCACCCCACAGACCCAAAACAAAGATTTCTTTTGTTTTTGTCCACAATTCCAGGCTGGATTTCGCAAACATACAGACCAAAATGTGTATGTAGGCTAATTCAGATGATGAATTAAAATCTTGATAGTGTAAACATGAAATCAAATGGACCTGCAAGGGTCCTTGATCGATCAGTGTGTTTGTCAAAAAAGTGTGCCTTGAACAAACATACTGGTATCCAGGAAAACATTTAAATTACAACCAAAGATACACTTTTATCATTTGGGGAACTAAGTGATGAATAAGTTGACGTTTTTTGTGATACCATTAAGGTTTAATGATCCAAGCTACCCACGAGATAGCTAGCAGAAAGCTATTCCTACCAACTGAGAAACACAAGATTTTGTTATTGGTACCTTTTTTTTTGCTTCCATTGCTATTATCGACAGGCCTCCCATTATAGAAACAGCCCATCTGATAATGTACGGTGCACACACAGTGTTTTTAACAGATGTGGCTCTTCTTCTTTGCTTATGTCACGCATTTCACCAGCACTAGCCTCACGATCCTGCCTATGGTAACAGTATGGAATTGGTTAATAAACGGATACTGTAAAGCCCTGACCGCACCAAAGGGTCACCAATGCAACTCCTTGGTTCCACACCGTTGTAAGAAGTTAGCACTGTTGTTATTTTGTGAAAAAGGCCTTATTGGCTTTCCCCTACCCCACCATACCATATCCTTCAGGCTGGGAATCCATTTTTGGATTCTGTACAGTAATTTAAAAAAATGCTGCCATATAAATGTTTGACGTTTTTCAGCAATACCCTCTATTTTTGCTGTTATTCATATCAACACTAGTTACAGTTTTAGCTGTTTTAATAACATGAGAACCTCCCCATCAGGCCATGTTGCAACAGCTCCAGCAGTCTCGTACACCAGAGGCCTTCGGGGTGGTGTCGTCTGGAGGGCAGATGAACCAGTCTCTTCTCAGTGTCTACCGACAGCTAAGAGAGAATCCTCTGCTTATCATTTAACACACATGATTCTCAACCACACATGGCAGCACACAAACTTAAGAACGTCTCTCTCATCTCCACTCCTTCTCTTCTTGGCTGCTAATGGACAAACAGGTGATTGTTTACCTCCTGTCGTGTTTGTGTATGGTCATGGTAAATTCTATTTTGTTTGATTTTTTTTATAGTGTATGGCATCACAAATATACAGCAAAGAAAGTATTTAACTAATATCTCAAAAACTTGCAGCACGATTCGAGGATTTGTCTCGTTTATTAATATATAATACAGTGCATATTTTCTCATTGTCTTCCTACACCGGCCACAATAGCATATTGTGCTTATAAAGTAACTTGAATTGAGTAACAGTAACCTCAACTATGGTTAATGTGTGGTTGGTGTCCATCCTGAGACTGTGTGTTCAGAGTTCCATCACTAGCCCAGGCATACCAAAGACAAAAAATGGTACCCAATATCTCCCTGCTTCACACACTTGGCATCAATGGTTGTACACTAGTATTCATGTACAGGGGATGTACTTGTACATCAAGCTGCCTCATGCTACAGAAACAGGAGACAGGCTCCTAACCTATGGGCCACATGTCTTGAAATCCATTGGTTCCCAATGATACTTACTTACAAGTACTTGCTAATGCCAGTATTCAAATGGTTTGAGATGGCAATACTGAAATGAAACATCACTTGTCCATGTCATACAGGATTTCTTATTTTTTTGTATGATTATTGCTTTCATATTTATTTATTTGTGTGTTCATGAAAGAGTCAAATAAGAAATCTACACTGAAAACATAACATGAGAACAAATGAAAAATTCATCAGCCCAAATAGTGGGCTGCAGATCAGCACAGCGACTTAACTAGTGCTAGTACTACCATGCAGGCAGTGGTCTCTATGGTTACTGTCTAGTGTCTACTGTTACTATGAGTGATTGTAGAGCACTGTTCTGTGCTAGAAACCCAATCATTCCTGAATGCTAATAAGCTTGGAAACCCAATCATTCCTGACTGTTAATGAGCATATCCTCTGACAGCACTATCATACTAATGAACCCGACCCTCGCTAGAAGGTGACCTCATGCAATATGGTGACTACCTCTGTCTCAAATGGCACCCTATTCCTATAGGGACTCCCCGGAGCGCTATGTGGATGAGTGAATGGTCTACTTTTGCCCCGAAGGTCATTACACACTTCTGTTGTGACACGCTGCCCTTTGACTGAATACAAATTTACACAGTCACTCAAATAATACCTGTCAGGATTGGCAAAATGAGAAAAAGCAGAAAAGGCTGAAAATGGGAATGATAAATCACAAGAACTAGGTGAAATGTGGATGAATGGTCAGAGCTTCTTGATTTCTTGCTAGCTTAAAACAGAATTGTTGTAAAAAGCAACTAATGGGAGCGGTATGTGTGATTTGGGGAAATCAATAAAATTCTCTGGGGGGTGGGTGAAGAAGGCAAGTGTTGATCACACTGATATTGCAGTTCTGAAATCAAAGCGATTTAAAAAAAAAAATCAATGTAGTTCATCAAGGCTCTTCTTGGCTCAATATGTGAGGTCTGTCCTCACACACACAACACACACACACGCACACATACACAGTCTCGCATCCCCTCATAACAAATAGTTCTCTCTCTGCTGTGGCATGGTAGAGACTGCACCTAGTCACTGATGATGAATGTCCTTTTTTCCCACCAAAACGCAACCAAGCGCAGCCGAAGACAAGCCCACGATCCTGACCTGCGGTGATCGTCGATTATCGGCCACCCCTCCACCTTGACGTGGGGGGTCAGAGGGGAGGTCTCTCTCGCCTCTGCTGCGGTGCAGTCTTGGGTCAATACTCCCACAGGGCTCCGATGCCGGGGCTGAGGCCGTCTCCCTTCAGATTGCCTCCCATGTCTCCGCGCAAGTACTTTCCATTCTTTCGTCGGATGGCAAAGCGTCCGCGCTCCAGGAACTCGAAGATGAAGTCCTCCGGAGTGTCGCCGTCTGAGCACACGAGCCCAGTGCCGTCCACGTACCAGTATTGCCCGCTCACGCCTTAAGGGTGAGACAGAGAGAATGGAATCAATGACATAATCAATGTCTGGCAATTGAGGGAAGTGTTGCTGATAACTTCAGTCCAGTAATATGGCGTGTGTGTGTGTGTGTGTGAGTCCTAAATTAAGAGGATTTTATTGACTTCCAAAGCAAAATATCTGTCTTTAACTGGCGCGTGTAACACAAGATCCATGACTTTGTTGAAGGAAAGCAAATTGCCATCTGGATGTAAATGTTGTGTGTGTCTGCACACGAACCTCTAATTTGGTATGCCCCGTTACTGTGCTCCAAAGTGAAGATGTCATAGATGGATCGGCCAGCGTCCAGTGTGTTGGAGTTCTTGTGGTGGCAGATGAATCCGGTGTCTCCTCTCAGGATCAGCATGGGCCGGTTGATCATTTTCAGAATCAACAGTTCATCCTCACCTGACCAGGAGGTGGCAGCAGAGGGACAGAGTGAGCCAAGAGTTCAGTCATGTTGAGAGACAGATGCAGGACAAACCATAAATGTCTTTGGATAATGTTTGGCTTTGATACACGCAAGCATAAAGGACAATGTCTTGTGTAGTTTTGGTGTCATGAAGATTCTTATGAAAGTCAATGCGCCTCAATTCTTACCTATGGCGTCACTGACAGCAAGTAGCTGGCCATTCTTCTTGATGCAGATGTATTTGCCATTGCTGGCTCTTAGTGCCACCCGGTGGCCTATCCACTCCAGTGCAAACATACTGTTGGCTGATCTGTACAGTCAAACATCACAGGGGAGAAGGCAAAGCCACAAACACACAATCTCACTTTGAGTCAAAAAGGGTAACTCCCTGCCTCTCAATTGCTCTTTCCATTATATCTTGGCGTTTATGTGTAGCATTTATTGCAAGTTAACAGTCATTATGCACACTTCACATTATAGTACAGTATAAGTCTATATTTTCATTATTGGGTGCCTCAGTTTTTTGTAATTGTAGTTACCTGCAAAGTACTATGCTATACTGTAATTATTGCCTTTTCAAAATTAGAATAGTTGATCATACAATAATCTGAAAAGTACAATTATTCATTTTGCATGAATAATCTATTTGTTGCAGTAAAGCGGTTACTTGTAATTACTGTAGTTATGGTATAACACCAGCTGTGCCATGAACTTAACCCAAATTCTTATGTGAATACCTTTCATGGCAATTGTGATAGAGGGCTCCACAGTACAGCTGAGCAGTTCTGCCCCTCTTGCCCCAGAAATGAATTCCCCATTAATTTTCCTCGTAGACTTTTTGGAAAATGATTTTTATAAAGACGATTACACCACAGACAAAAACAACTCAGGTTGTGACAAATCATGACAAGAAAGACGAAAGGTTTATGAGGAAAATGAACAGGCACATAATTTCTGGAGAAAGGGCAGCGTCACAAGAGGGGAGAGACTGCTCAAATCTACTATTCAAATTGGATATTTAATTTAATTACATAAAACCGTTAATTTGTACTGTCAGTCTGGGGATTTTGCACACCCATAGAGTCGTGATATGGTCATCGCATTAGTAGTAGTGGTAGGCAATAGGTAGATGTTAGGTGATGTCTCCTCACACTTCAGTGGCGGTTGTTTGGATGCCTCCGTGACCCACCAGGTCCCAGTAGCTGCCCTGGCTGGTCCGGAATGTACACATCTTCGTCTCCTTGTCAATTTCCATCTGGAACGTCTCCATGTCTGTCTCGTCCTCCTGATTGGCCGAGAGGCTGACTCCTGCAAAGAGCACATGGATTGGCGAAGGTTTCGTGGCACTATAGCAGGGGTTTTCAACCTTTTCAATCCCAAGGCCCACTATTTATTCTTCCTTTGAGCCATGGACCACCATTTGATGACATTTTACCCACACAGACCCCCAAAACTAAAGATTTTGTTTGTTTTTCTCCAAAATTCCAGGCTGTATTTCGGAAACAAAACAGTCAAACATACAGATCAAAATAACCATTAATCGTCTACATTCTCTAGTTGTGTAGACTTGGGCTAATTCAGATGACATACCATAATATTTTAACTCTTGAGAGTGTAAAATAGTTTCATTTTTACGCTCTCAAAGAGTTACATCTGGTTAACCAACTTTCCATCATTTAGCCTGAGGACCACCTGGAATCCTCTCAAGGCCCACTGGTGATCCACCGTTTGAAAACCAATGCACTCCAGCATAATCTCTTTAAGCCAGTTCTCCTCTCCTGTCCTAGGGACCCAGAGTATTACTGGCTTCCATTCTAGATATCCAATTAGGTACTAATTTAGACTTGGAAACCTGGTGAAAGGAATCAATTGCCTTGTAGTAGAAGATTACAAGTGGAATGGGTTCCTTGTAAATTGAGTTTAGAAACAGTTTTTTGCTGAATAAAGACAGACAGTGGTTTAACCAAAGCCATTGTAAGGTTATATTTTGTTTTAGTTTAGCGATCAGTTTGCGGTCATCGACTGTAGTACTCCGATGGGCATATTGGTGACGTAATTAAGAGATCTCTATTGTCGAGACACTGGATGTGTCAGGGTACTTACTTTCTGCTTGTACCACTCACGCACAAGTAGGCCATGACCTACTGCTGTGCAACACACAAGTTTGCAATCTCCCGAGTGCTGATCTAGTTTTTACTCAATCTACAAACAACAAAATGTATTTGTTTCTATGATATTACGCTGCTCTGTGTGGAACCAGTTCAAGTTTACTGTTGTTTTACAGTCAAAGAGCACACTTCATTTCTTAACTACTTAATTTAATTTCACAGTGTGTTCATTGAGACCACAATAATATGACGATTATATAAAGATTTCGGAATTCTTTTTTTCACACGGAAGGTCCTGGGTTCGATTCCCTGCCCTGGCATCAAAACTGAACTTCCCCTGTGCAATGAAATATTCCATTAATGTAAACATACGATACAGTATTACCCTATTCTGGGGCATGTGTGTCAGTTACATTTATACTGCTAAGAGGCACAGATGTTATGTAAAGCTCGGCCAGTTAAGCCGATGGACAACTGCTTTGTTGGCTAATATATCCAGAAGGCCAGTCATTTTTAGTGTTTATTTATAGATTCTTCACTTAGCACTGAATGGAAATGTGTTATGCTAAATGTTTATACTGTAATAAAGACTACAAACGTGATGTACAACGAGGAAGACTAAATCCCACATTAGATGCACCCCTGAACATCCCTGAATTATTGTCTTAATCCAGTAACACTGGTCCATGCATTTGCCCTCCATGCATACCCCTTCATCTCTTTCCTCTTATCACCCTTTATTCTCTCTGCACCCCCTTTACTTCCTTCCTTATTTCCTCAGTCCTTCCATTCACCCCCCCTTCACAGCAGGGCTTTGACATAATCAGCTTTGGAGTAGCAACCCACCCAAACATCCAATCCCCTCAATGGTAGAATAAAAGAACAAAACAAAATTATAATCAGCAAAAAATACCAGAGGAGTTTGCAGTCCATGCTTGGCAGGATGTACAGATAATTACCTGCCCCTCTCGACCCCCCTGTGCCATGTAAAGACGTGAGCATTCAGTTGTGAGGAGAACACTAAATACGTAAACACTGAACTGTGTTCATATATATACCACATCCTTTCACAGAAGCAGCACACCCACCCGCACTGTTATTTTTAAGTCAATCACCTAGAGTAAACATAGTGACTTGGTGTAACCAATTAAGTTAACATTCATTTAAATTTCATTTGAATTCTCAGAGTCTTCCCTCCTATGCTATGCAGCCATGCACTAGCCGTTAGATGCCCATCATCCACTTTCATTCCAGCTCAATGTCATGCTTTGTTTACCAGTCCAGTGTGTCTATTTCACACTAATTCAGCCCAGATATGATCGGTGGACAGGGCTCAGCTGGGGCCTCGCGACGACTATCTGATAGACCAGAGAAAAGAGACGGAAGACGCGGGGAGAAGAAATGGAGAACAACAGAGAGAAGAGAGATTGGATGGGGGAGTGGAATCCGAGCCCAGGAATCTGCAGGATATCACTAGCTGTGTTGAAGACTGCTTTATCGCAGAGGCCATCTCTGACACCTCAGCTGGTCAAGCATGTTGTAACCACACGCGTTGGTTGGTGGCTAATTTATAGTTTGTTGTTTTGCCAGCCCAAAATAGTTGAAATAGTTTTTTGGTTTGTTCATAATTTTAGTGTAAGCTACACAGTTGTATGATGATGTGTCAATTAAGTTGACGGCGACCATTGTTGCTTACACAGCGGATACAACCACTCACGTGCAAATTCTTACACGTCCCTGCACCAAGAGTCCACTTAAACACCGATGCAGATACACACACACACACACACACTGTGCCCCAGTAGTGCCATGTTTTGGACCGGACCCCAGATCCAGCTCGACTTTCTGCCTGGTGTTGTCCTGCCTGGAAGCAAGAAGTGGAGCAGACCTGACTAATCCATCAGCGATGGACCGCCCTGACATCCATTATTAATGGTAAGGTGATGCCGCGGCCCCTCTATCCTCTCTGTTTTTCTTCCTGCTCGCAATCCTTCATCCTTCACAATTGCATTTTTATTTCTCTTTTTGCTTTCCCTCCATTCATTTGTCTTTCTGCTCCGTTTGTGCCTAAGGGGTTTGTGTGTGTGCATGCACACACGCTTGCATGCGTGTATGCGCTTGCATGTGTGCACACACAAGTGTACGGTGTGTGTATGTTCATTGCTTGGACGATGGACATACACAGAATTTGTGTGTCTAATTGTCTTTGACATTTTTCAGATCACAGGACTAAAAGTCACAGTAAGAGCTGGAGAGAAATCCCACACACACACACACACACACACACACACACACACACACACACACACACACACACACACACACACACACACACACACACACACACACACACACACACACACACACGCATGCACACCGGAGGTGATGAAAAGGTATTCAACCTGCGTCTTCACAGATGTATTGCTGTAGGGGTTTCACAAAGGTTTAGCAGAACTCATGGGACAATGATGCTGCAGTCCCTAGCAGTGTTACTATACTATTTCTGGATGCAAATGTAGCAGAGCTTAGGCTATGACCCGGACAGCTTCTCTGCTCTGCTTTGACTCTGGCACTGTCTGTTCTTTTGGAAGATTACTGACTCTCTGACTCTACCACAGTGCTGATGAAATAATTACGTAATATTCACTCATATGCTCACTTTTGAAGACTGTTGACTCAACATTATATTCTGTTGATGAGTATAGTATAGACTACATATCTATTCATATATCTGTTGGTGATAGATTTGTGTTTGCATATTAATTCATAGAATCACCAGTGAAAGACGTTTATACTTTTATATTTATGACAGCTTATTTACAGTTTATGCCAAATAGCCAAGGTGATTTCCACAGACTTCTTACAGTGGTACTAAATAATGCACTCATAATGAAAATATTACATGGAATTGTAGTATAGACTAGTCTTCTCTCCTTATGTTTTTGTCACATTCTATGTAGTATAAATGCACATTTAGGTGAAATGTGTTCTCTGCTTTTTACCCTTTCTATAACAACTAGGACCAGTGAGCAGCCATTCCGACGCTTGGGGAGCAATTCGGGGTGCAGAGTCTTTGCTCAGGGACACATGTTGACACATCACTGACCTGGCAATGGAATCGTACCTCGTGGGACAACCAGGGGCTTTGGTTCCCAAGGTGGGCTCAGTCATTTTATTGTATTTATTTGCTTGACTCTTTACCTGTCCCTATGTTTCAGTCTTACTTCTGTTGTGACATATGATCCCCCCTACCAACAACAGAACAAAGCACACACATCCCTGGTGGCATGTGTGCGAGTGTGTGTTGTATCGTCGACTCCCATAAACCCAACTAATTACAGCAAGTGACATGTTAGCACTAAACCCTGCGTTTCCTTCCAGGCATAAATCCTGTATTAGTGTTAATTTTCAAATGGTCGACCTGACACCTCTGCGCTGATGGGAGCGCAGACCGAGGCGCTGATTTATGTGCGAACACACAGGTGACAATAGCGAATGCCCACACCTGTCTGCCCACCTGCTCCTATTGTCCTCCAGTCCAAGGAGAGTCCTGCTTCACTTGTATATCCTCCCTACTCCCATCCCCCTTCCAACTCATCTCATTTGAGCTTTCATGCTAACAGCAAAGTAATTACTTCAGTTTGTTTTTCTTCAGAATTCCTTGTTTTTTTTTTCTTTTGTTTTGTTTTACCTCCTTTCCTCCTTTGGTCATCTTTCTATCACATTTGCCACACACACCAAAACCTATGCGTCAATTTAAAACCACTCAGAGTCAAAGGAAGACTTTTTTATTGAGGGTCCTCTATTGAGGGCTTTTCTGTCTCCAGTAAGTGCCACTTCCTCACTTACTGGTTCTCTCATTGTCTCGTTTTTTAGAGTGGTGCAACCACTCCAAGGCCCTGTTTAGTCCCTATGTACACCTGTTGTACAGTACACCGGTCCCTATGTTTATCCTACTAACAGGGGGTGCTGTTTCATCAACACAGAGTACATACAATCACTACCACTTTTCCCCCCGGGATTAGGCCTTCAACCCTTCTCTTTCGATACCCTCCCTTTCCCATCTTTCATACTGAGTGCAAGTGGTTTGTTTGGCCAACAATGGAGGTGCAATCTTAGATGATATAGATAGCAGTTTTTGACATTTCACTCACACATATCATACATACGTATATTTGAAAATGGGGGGGCCCTATGTAAAGAGTCTTACCCCTACATAAAAAGTCTTAATGCTGTTTCTGATTAGTTACAAATATACTTACAGCAGAGTTTGTATTGAATCTATTTCAATCAATCAACCATACAGTATGTAGGCTACCCCAATCTGGGCATGTCAGTGGGACATCAGGTCACAATTACTATGAAAACATGGAATTCCCATCAGTCAATCATTTGGTTGGTTGGTTGGTCACCCCAGGCATAACCATAATTATCATCAGGGATGTAGGCCTAGATGTCATCATTAAGTCATATACAGGTACGTAAATTCCCACATATGGAGATCCCTGACGTCAATATTGGCTGTGTTTTTGAATATTTCATTATATACTGGCAAAATGAATGGATGGTAGTGTTTACTTTTGTGTTCTTTTTAATTGCGATGTCTATTTGATTTCTTAAACAGGCATTATTCGCATTGAGTTAATATCTCAGTGTGACTTGTATGGACTGAATTGATGTGAAATTGAATTTGTGTCTGTTCACCTGTTTCCCGTTATACACAGTGTAGACTGATTTAATTGTCCCACCATTAGCATGGGTCTGGACTCTTAGTTGATTGGTCACACCCATCAATTCTTTAATTTGTGTCACCTGTGCACTCAAATGCTACACATACCTTGATCTTTTGAGCTTATACAAATCACTGGAATCAGCAGCTATGAGTGAATGGTGACTCTTGTATTTCCAGATTTAGTCAAGCCTAGCGAAAATAACACAATTTAAAACAAAATGTATAATATCGTTATGGTTAGCTGTGCGCAAATGTAACAGCGGTTAAAGGTGAATTCCACCCATTTTCATTTTTTTCCTGAGAGGATACAAATGTGAACCAAATGGACCCTAGCGGGTCCATTTGGTTCCATTTGTACCCTCTCAGGAAAAAGGGGTCTGAAAGAAAAATCATTAACATGGTGAAATACATCTTGATGAATCATCAGATGTATTTCACCATGTTAATGGTTTTTTCAGACCTCCATTTTTAGGAAATTCAGAATTGGGGGAACTTTTTAATCACGACCACACAACATCTCTAAGGTATATTAATGACATATTAAAATGTTGAAAATGGGTGGAGTTCCCCTTTAAGACCTGTGCTGGGCTGCTAGCCTGGGATTGAATCCCACCAGGGCCCTTTCTGCTGTGCCTGCATTGTGCTGCATAACCCTCTCTTGCTTTCTGTCTGAATACAAATACCACAGGGAATGGACTGCCCTCTGCCCACTCTCCTTGTTTTTTTTTTAAGTATCCGATAATTATCCAGCTATCGGGCACATCCAAAAAGATCAGGGGCCCTGGCTTTATGAAGGCCCTGGCCCAGGGGTTAGAAGCAGCTTGGGTTTCTGAAAGCAGACCCCCCGTCCCCCCTTAGCTTCCATGCACAAGGGCCTGGCTTTATCAATAATTCAACATGCTCAACTCACCTCACCACTCTGTAACGGGACAGTCTACTGTATGTGGGTGAGTGTGTCAAGAGAAAGAGAAAGCTTTTTTGTTTGTGCAAGGCAAGCCTGCAAGACAAGACACGGTGTGTGTGTGTGTGTGTGTGTGTATGTGTGCATGTGTGCGTATAATCCTGTTGTAGGTGACCATGTGAGCCTTTTGTGCATTTGTGTATTCATGTGCACCTAGACACGTGCATCAGTGCTGTAGTTTTTTTTTTTCATACAGTATATCATAATTATTCCTTCTGCACATATAAGCTATACTCTTGTGAGTGATCAGTGGATAAATTCATCAGCAGACAGTAGACAAATATTATTATTTTTTTTTACAAAAGGTCAGCATGGCATAGACTACAGTACTACTGACTACGGCATAGACTACACCACTGATACAATCTTGTTGTGTATCTTTTTGCGCACGCCTGATTGTCACAGTGGTACACAGCCATATACTATGAAAGCCAGACAGAAATGTTTGAGTGCATCATACACTCTATATTTGGGTTTACCCAAATATGGGTGCCTTACTGGTTCTGTCTGGTTAGTTATTTGTGTGTGTGTGTGTGTGTGTGTGTGTGTGTGTGTGTGTGTGTGTGTGTGTGTGTGTGTGTGTGTGTGTGTGTGTGTGTGTGTGTGTGTGCGTGTGTGCGTGTGTGCGTGCGTGCGTGCGTGCGTGTGCGCGCGTGCGTGCGTGTGTGCGTGCGTGTGCGCATGTGCCACATGCTTTTATCTATTCTGTCGTCCCTGTCATCTAGCCCTGAGGCCAATCAGTTTGCCTGGACTCAGCCATTCGGTTATTGCCTCCAGCTCCCACTGCTACCAGGGACAATGAGCAGGCCGGGCAGCTCTACGGTTACAGCACCCAGGGCTAAGGTAACACTACACGGCAGGCAGACAAGAATCTGCAGCCAAAGGATGGGCGTCATGGCCAAGTATGGTGGTGGCAAACACGATTGGTGTGCACTTATCCGTCCCTCGTGCCAGCTCCAAATGAGTCCTCTGGCCTTCGAGACGTTTGGTGGGGGGGCTACAGGGGCCTGCAGTTTAGAATACATGTGAACTCGCAATTATGTTTGTTTCAAGCACTGACCGCATATTGCGCCGCTTTTGATCATATCGAGACCGAATTAGAAGGACTTTGAAGCAGGCAGGGACGGGGGGGTGGGGGGTAATTCATCAGTATGGTATTGTGCTGACGTTGCCCACATGCTGATTGAATAACCCACTCGAACAGGCCTGGCCCAGCAACAAAGCATTAATGTGCAATGAACAACCACATGAAATGCTTTTTTGTCCACTAGCTGGCCCTATAGTGGAAAACCCCAACAGCCACTTTCACTGTTATACCAGTGGAGCCGTCTCACCTACGCGGGCGTTTGTGGTTTAACAGTACTTAGCTGATGGCTGGCTGGATGGCTGGCTGGCTGCTGTACTGATAGAGCAGCGATTTTGTTTTATCCTTTTTAGCATTATTGTATAACACTACCTCTGTACTTTTCTTTGTTGTTGTTGCAAAACTGTTAATGTAGAATTCAATCAATCAAAAGTTATGGAGCACAAACTCTAGGTTGTTTTTTAAGGGATATTTCACTTTCAAAAAAGTCTTTCATCGTTTTATCGTCTACTCAGGCTTATCTGTATAACCAGACAGTTTATAAGTTACTTGATTGAGCATTAAGATACCTTATGTTCATTTTAATTGCCCTGCCCCCTTCCTATACTAACCCATTATATCGTAAAGCTTAATTTTAACCATGATAGATTCGTCAAAAACACCCCATTCTTTTTCTGGTGACTGATATTGTCATCCTAAGATGTGAGGGGGCTGTGGAATTTCATTTATGGTTTTCATGTATTTAAAAATATAGTTTTGAAAGTTGCAGCTCCACACCAGTGAACAAAGGAAGAAAGAATAAAACAATGTTTTAAAAAAAAATGAAAACCGTAAATGAAAAAGCATGCCCCCTCACTTATTAGGACGACAATATCACTAACCAGAAAAATTATGTTTTTGATTAATTTATCATGGTTAAAATGGAATAGTATAAGAAGGGGGTGGGGCAGCTAAAATGAACATCAAATATCTAAATACTGAATTCAGTAACATATATAAACTCTGGGGTGTTCAGATGAGCCTGAGTAGATGATAAAATGACCAATTTTTTTTTAAGTGAAATATCCCTTTAAATAATGGACTGACCAGCCAGTAGCATACAGTGTATTATAGCAGCTCTGCCTGTGAAAGTCATTTCTTTGTATTACATTTGAGACATTCCCAGAAGAAAGGGCCTAATTGACATTCCCAGAAGAAATGGCCTAATTGGGAAAAGCTAATGACGATACAGTTGTTATATTTATATGTCATTTGCAACACGTTTTCCCTGAAATGGACAAACAAGCCATTGGAATGACGCAGCCCTTTTGTTTAGTGTGACCTAATCCTCCACCGTGGTAGATGAACAGAATACGGGTCGTCGGCGGGCCACGTGGGTTTAAAATGAAGTGACGCACTCAGTTTCCCCCATATCAGACGCATCAATCATGTTTTTTTCCTGGAAAGACCCTGCCAGAGCCATGTGTGATGTCCTCCCACAGATAAAGGGAGACGGGCAGACGAACACCGCCGACTACATTACCCATAATTACCATGCAAGACCCTATCAGCTGTCAATCATTTGAGAGAGGGGCGGGGGGACTGGGGGTCTATTCCCTGGGCCGCGTATATTCGCCGTGTCCACTCGCCGGAGCGCTTCCGCTGCATGCCAAAGCTCGGCTTTCTCCGGGTGTATCGGTGTACGGTGTGCATGCATATGGGCTAGTAGTAGTAATTGTATAGTAGTAGTAGATGTAGTGGTCCCTCTGCTTTATTATGTATGTGTGCGCCGTGTCAGCTGTGTCCTCTTGTGAGTGCCGTCGGCCAGCGTCTAAGGGAAACCTTTGACCATGTACTCGTAATTGGCTCCTGTGATTCTGTGCACGGCCTCCTCTAATCAGCTCGCATGTGCCTTGACAGGTTGGTATGTAGAATCTAACTAGGTCTCCTGAAGCGTACAGTGTGATTGTGTGTGTGTGTGTGTGTGTGTGTGTGTGTGTGTGTGTGTGTGTGTGTGTGTGTGTGTGTGTGTGTGTCGTGCGTGCCCGCGTGCGTGCGTGCGCGTGTATGCGTACGTGCGTTGTGTGCACACAGGTTGGTGTACGCATGTTATGTTGGTGGGATGACATGCTG
The DNA here is from genome assembly GCA_039105355.1 of Benthosema pterotum. Taxonomy (NCBI): domain Eukaryota; kingdom Metazoa; phylum Chordata; class Actinopteri; order Myctophiformes; family Myctophidae; genus Benthosema; species Benthosema pterotum. The sequence goes on from CM076981.1 coordinate 36,669,266, forward strand.
TCTGTCTGCCGCAATTAAACGGGTAATGAACGGTTGACCCGACATAAAGAGTGCAACAGTTTCATATGGAGAGGAGTGGAGCAGAGGAGTTCACATAATCAGCGGATTGGAATTCGTTGTGTCTATCGGCCCAAGTTAACGTGTCACCTGTAATTAGTTTGTGTGTATGTGCATTCATATGATCGCTTGAACGCATATTCTTAGTCTTGTGTGTGTTTTTGAGCAGGAAGGGCGAAATCCAGCAGCAGCTATAGACCACGTTGCAACAGTCCAGGACACAAATCCATAGCAACCAGGACGCGACCACTTGCTTACTAGTCTGGCTCCGTGGGACAACCAGGTTGGTTGGTCTGTGTTTGTGATTATGTTTTGACTTAGGGGTTAAATGGCAGAAACCATGCATGGTGGACTGGAAGCCATGCAAGACACAACCAGCACATCAGGAGCAATTTGGGGTGAAGTGTCTTGCTCAAGGACACATCGACACTAACTCTTGGGGAGCATGGGTTCGAACCAGCAACCTTGTGGTTACCATCCAGGGGCTCTACCCCTGAGCCACTACCGGGGTTAGTATTAGCGCTGCTCCGTGCTTGCGGTTATGTTTAAGACTTTGACTTAGAGTTAGAGATAGGGCTATGTTTAGACTTAGTGTCTCCCCTGACCTACAGTATAAACTCTTCACAAGTCACGACCATAAGCAAGAAGTTGCGACCAGGTCGCAACTATAGTTGTTCACTAGTCGTGACCACAGACACTTATAGCCATCATGACCACAACCAGTAAATAGTCACGACTAGTAAGAAACTGGTGAATCTCACCATCTCTCTTTTTGTGTGTGCGCGATCCTTACCTTGCCGTAAAGAGACGTATCGCCCGTTCCCGGCCATCATCACCACCTGTGGGTGGCTCTCCTCCAGGTCAAACAGCTCGTCCTTGCCCGGCTTGGAGCAGCGTCCCGACCTCAGCGTCCCCGTGGGGCCCATGGGGGACAGGTACTTCCCCTCGCAGTCCTTGAAGGCCAGCTTGCCGCTCTTCAGCTCCAGCGTGTACGCCGTGGCGCGGCCGCTCTGCGCCACCAGCTTGCCGTCGTTGCTGAGGTAGCGGCCGTCGCAGGCCTTGATGCAGTACCTCCCGTCCAGGTACTCCAGGGTGAGCAGCGCCGCCACGCCCCACGGGATGTTGCGGTCCGTGGCGATCTCGCCGTCCTCCACGGAGAGGTGCGCGTAGCGCTTGCGCGCCACCGACAGCAGGTTGGCCTGCGGGTGCAGCGCCAGGTGCATGGCCCACAGCTCGGTGGGGCCGATGAGCTGGGCGAAGCAGGACAGGTAGTCCCGCGTGCCGCCGAAGAAGCGCAGGTGCTGCTCGGACTGCAGCGCCCAGCGCCCGTCCGACTGCGCCACGATGAGGAAGCGGCAGTCGGCGTTGCGGCCCTCCACCTCGCAGGTGACCTTGCCGTCCTTGTCAGAGGCCAGGTAGCGTCCCAGGTAGCTGCGCAGGTACACCACCTGCCAGTCCTGGCTGTCCTGCTCCAACGTCCAGATCTGCTTCTTCTTCAAGCTGGGAGCCGACGCATTGATCTGGTGGGGAGAGAGAGAGAGAGAGACGAGACGTGGCCAGTGTTGGCAACTCCTAAAATCCAAAATGCACTAGTGGCACTTCCAAAATGCGCTAGAATGCGCTGGAGCAGTGTTATTCAACCATTTTCATAACAGGACCTACTATTTATTCTGCATTTTAGCCGCAGAGGACCATTTGATGTTGAGTTTAGTCTCTCGGACTAATTCAGGAGAGATAACTGGCAAAATGCTGGTCAAAATAGCAATTCTTCTACATTTTCTAAATGTGTAGATTCTTGAAAATTAGGTAATTCAGATGTTTAAATATAATTCAAAATGAAACCAAATGGAACTATTTTACACTCATGTTCATTTTATGATCTCAAGAGTTACAGCTCTATAAGGGTCCATTTGGTTACCAATGGTCCTTTCTAGGAAGGAAGGAGGACTCTATCATAGAAGGAAAAATGGTGAAAAACGAGGGTTTTATCTCTGGCACATGACAACCAATTTCGCCCCAACTCACCAGCAAAAAAGCACTAGATTTTCTGCCTGGAGTTCTTTTTTCACTAATTTTGGCACTAGGGGTCAGGAAAAAAGCTAAATATAGCAACAAATGTGCCAGTGCAAGTTTGCAACACTATGAGTCTATGAAAGCCACCGGGTTACTTTGAACGCTCTGTTGGTTATGGCTGCTTTTCCCTTTCTGCCAACATGAGTGGGAAGCATCTTGTATGGTGGATGAAGTTACCTCCTTCCTTCTGTGCTCAACAATCCTTATGTGTGTTTGGCTTGGATATCTATCTTGCCTATAACTCTGGGTGTAACACCAGTTACCATTAAAAACTTGCCAACTTACGTATCGCACACAAGTAGGCCATGGCCTACTTTTGCGTGAGCAGAGCGAGCGGCCGAAGAGAAAGTACCCCGATACCTCCAGGAGATGATACTCATCTCTTGTGCATGAGCAGAGCATGCATAAGTTAAGCGATCGGTGCACGGTCGTTGGTCGTGTGATTGTGCTCCGCTAGCGCAAGTAGTAATCCTCCGGAGAAGGCTGCCAGCTTGTAGACCCAACACAGTTTTGGGTGGTACTGTACAGCAGATAAATTGTTGCATAATCCTTTTGAGAGGTGGGCACACTGTTTCCACATGGAGCTTTGTGTGTCCCTCTGTCTGTATCTGTTTAGAGTAGATTAGGATCCACGGATGAGGAAGTGGCTCTTTTGAGCTTCACACTGTGCACAGGTGCATGTTCAGTCCTAGAGAACTAACGTTCCAATGCTCACACATGCACAGAGTGACTGTGTACATAGGTACAACTGGTAGCTGTAAGCCAGAATACTTAATGTGCAGTTATATGGCTCTAGAGGTAGAGGATTTCACCAGCTTGGGGATTTGATCTCCAGTAACAATTATTCTTAACACACGCATAGGCTTGTGCCTTGTGTTAAGTTGTCAAAACTCTCAAGAAGAATATATCCCAGGAGAAAGGTGCCAATCATGCGATTATCAAACTATTTATGTTGTAATCAACTTACCAGTATGTGAAAAGGCTGTGATGTCACTGCATGTGACAATCTGATAGACATACAGTATGTGACTGAAATTTGAGGTGCTGCTGAACTAGAGTGAACTAGAGACTCTCTATCACTAGAGTCTCAGGGGGTATTTTCACCTTTGTGCAACATCTGTACCTTGAAAGCATCGGAATCGGTACTCACATAGTTAATCTTTAATAACCTCAGCGTACACAGTAACAGTGTTTATTTGACCCTGTTTGCAATTAAAGTACAGTCATTGAGTTACAAAAAGGATAAATGAGCAGTGAGGGTACTTTGTAGTAAAGCACACGTCGTTGAGCTGGGCAACAACAGCACTGTGGTTCCATGTTGTCGGCGACCACCCACACTATGGCACATGGCCTAGTTGCTGGAGGAACGGTCTAACCCCACGTGGAATATGCCATAGAGTGTTTGTGTTTGTGCGTACCTTAAAGCTGAAGGCCTCTGCGGTGAGGTAGCGACTCTCGTGGTTGATCAACCCAAACTGCAGCTTCAGCGGGCGATTCCCATTGGCAGGCATCGTAACCTAAGATAGAGACAGGAGAGACGGAGAGAACGAATAAAAGAAGATGGGTGGAGGTGGAGGGGGGTGGTTTGGAGTAGGGAAAAGATGTCAGAAAAAAAAATGGAGTGTTGTAGCAGCAGAGAAAGAGAGAGGGGCGGTGGGTTGGGAGCCGAACCGAGCGGTGAGGTCATGGGGAAATTGGGAATGATGAAATGAGAATGGCCGAAAGACAGGAAATCAATTCATTAAGGTACAGTATATAAAGTGCTCCGGAGACCACAATTTCTTGTCCCGAGAACCCACCCCCCGCCCCTCTCCGCCCTTGTCCTGGTTTTATATCTCTCCACCCACAGCCTCCTAATTTACTTACTGTGGTTTGTGGCTTCCTCTATGGAGTTTCTGTGGCTTTCTGTCCCGGGCTCCCAGATTTTAAAAAGGTTTCTTTTACAAAGGTTCTTCTTTGTAACTCCGTCTTTCACTTATTCTCTCCCTCTCCCTCTCTCTCTCTCCCTCCCCTGAGACAGGTCTCTCCTTCCTCTCTGCTCGTGGTCCTTCTCTCACGTTGTCCTCTCAGGGTTCCTTCCTTGTTTATGTTCCCTAATCAGGATTAGAACCAGAGAAGGACTTGATGATTCAATCCGGAGTCTGACGTCACCCCCACTTCT
>CM076981.1:36678556-36706056 GCA_039105355.1 Benthosema pterotum
AACGGCAAGGTCGGTGTCCTCACCTGCAGCCAGGACCAGCTCCTGTCACTCAGGCAACCAGCCAGACCAGGAGACTCTGACTTCGACTCGCTGGATAAGTATCCAGAATTTAAAAATACCGGAACGCGAAAATGGACTAAATTCAAGAAAAGAGGATCGAGAGGCGGAGTGAGAGAACGGCTAAGGAGACGAGGCAGCAGACCCCCCCTTGCCGGTAATAACTCTTTTTAATGTTTGCTCGTTGACCAACAAGAAAGAAGAAATACGCGCTATGCGTCCGCTTTCCCGTGCAGCGAATCAACCCGTGCTGCTTATTGGGGACTTTAACTCTTGTGACTTGTCCGATCACCTCCCCAACCTACATCAGTATGTAGACTGTCCGACGCGCTTGGCACGCACTTTGGATAAGTGCTACGGCAACATACCCGATGCTTATAAAGCCACCTGCAAGCCTGCCCTGGGGAAGTCAGACCACAAGGTCGTACATGTTCTTCCACGTTACAGGGCTCGGCTGAAACGGGAAAAGACAGTAAAAATTGAGATTGTGACCTGGACAGAGGACTGTAAGGAGGAAATGCGATGCGAGCTGGAGACAGATAGAATACAAGGATAAAGTGGAGCATCACTACTTTTCAGGAAATGCCAAGAAAGCATGGGAAGGTTTAAAGGTGATGATGGCCAGGGACTCTAAGCAAAAGCGCACCCCCCTGTCACCCCTCTCCATCCTTTGCTAATGACTTAAACATCTTTTTTAGTCGCTTTGATAATAACGACTTCAGTACTGAGCGTGATAATGTGTGTAGGTCCATTCCTGAATATGTCCCTATTACACTTAATGAACATGAGATTGTAACTAGCCTGCCCTGTATCAAGCCCAACTCTGCTCCTGGGCCTGATGGCCTGAGAGGCAGAGTTTATTAAACATTTATAAACTTAAAGGTATTCTTTTGGAGCTTTTTCAGTACCTGCTTGATTCTTTAACTATGCCCAACGGATGGAAAATGTCTTGCATTGTACCTCTTCCCAAAAAGCCTGGAGCCACTGAACTGAAAGACTTCAGGCTCATTGCCCTTACCTTTATTCTGGGGAAATGTTTTGAGAGAGTATATAGCTCGACTAATAACAGAGTCTGTTTCTAATTGTTTTGATCATCTACAATTTGCTTATAAAAGTCAGAGGGGAACTGATGATGCAACTGTCAGCCTGGTCAACACCTTGACTAAGCACATCCAAGTTCCCACCCACTAATATGCCAGGGTCCTGTTTATTGATTTTACTTCTGCTTTTAATAGCATGCAGATACACACTCTCCTGCAGAGACTCATTGATATAGGGGTTAATTGTGGTATCATCCACCTAGTCAGAGACTTCCTCTCTAACCGTCCTCAACAGGTCCGTGTCAATGACACCCGCTCTGACATCACTGTGCTTAACACAGGTGCTCCGCAGGGGACAATACTATCACCTTTACTTTTCTCCCTGTACACTAATGAATTCAAATTAGATCAGGAGAAGTTTAGTCTCTTTAAGTATGCTGATGTTATGGCTTTGGTTGCCATGCTAAAAAAGGGAGAAATAGTGGGGGAAGAAGCATTCAGAGGACACGTGTCTTCTCTTCAAAACTGGTGCGACGTAAGCTCCTTAGATATTAATATAACAAAAACAAAAGAAACTACAAGGTTCCTTCACAATTTCCCCTCCGCTCCACAAGCAGACACAAGTTCAGTGGAACCCCCTTTGCACGGAACCTACAACCACCTCACTTCCTGTCACAGTCTACATACAGGCCTGGATCCCCAGGCCCAGTATTCTATTGTCTCCAAACAATTCACAGCCAGCAGAGCCTGCTGTGTTTCCTACAAACTGATGATGATGCCATGCGTCTTTGAACATTGATCTATGTAAGTCCAAATGCCCTGACTCTGATGTTTATGGATGGATGCATTTGATTGAGATGTGATTTGGTATATTATATTATGAAATTACTTTTACTTGGCTTGCTATTTATTATTTGAATGCTCTATTAGGTAGTATATTAGACTGTATGCAAGTATTTAAATGCCATATTTATCTTCTACTTTAAGAGAATATTACAATCTGTTCCTTTTATAGAACCATGAAGAAGACAATAGGCAACGCACATCGACTGATGGGTGCTGGGCTAAAAGAATACTATGAAAATGGATGGAGCCCGCACACCAGATAAGGTACAAAAAGACTTTCTTTATTTGGATCGTCCAAATAAAGAAAGTCTTTTTGTACCTTATTTGGTGTGGAGGCTCCATCCAGCTTGCAGCAAAAAGCAGCAAGCTCATAAAGTTTATCCAAAATAGGAAGCTTTGATTCCTAAAAGGTACCATAAGTCATTTGGGCGATTTGGAAAATCCTACTGGATGTAGCAGCTTTCTGGACTGGAGTGGTGGGAGGGGGGGGGGGGGTGCACAGGTGCATTGATTACAGGCAATTCTACTACACTACATCTCATAGCCAAACATAGGCCCATTTACCCACTAGTAAGTGATTTGTGTGATTTGGGAAACCCTCCAGTCCTCCTGGTTACAAGATGTGCACATGCACATACTCTATAGTGGGGTGAAGTGCAACAGTGCCCACCTTGGGGTACAGTATACACTGGAGCTGTGTGTAAAGTTGGTCTGACCTCTTCAATAGCTTGTTTCATTTATGCTCCGAGTTGAACTGTCAGCTAGACTGCACCCATCCCCCACTCCACTCTACTGTAGCATTCTGTAGCAGCTTTACAAAATGCTAGAGTGGAGTGGGGGATTGGGGGGGGGGCTGCGCAGGTGCATTGATTACAGGCAATTCTACTGCACTATCTCAGAGCCAAACATTGTATAAGGCTCATTTCCCACTACAGTTATATAAAAGGTATAGTTAGTGATTTGTGTGATTTGGGAGATCCTCCAGTCCTCCTGGTATGTGCACATGCACATACTTTACAGTGAGGTGAAGTGCAACAGTGCACACCTTATAATGGAGCATTTTAACAGAAAATGTTTTTGAACCACTTACTATACCTTTAAATCCTTAATGGTACTTTACTTTGGAGATATGACTTAAGCATTAACCACTTCGATCCTGTGCATTTCGGCCACACTGGCTGCTTAACTGTAAATCAACTGATTTGGCAGTGTACCAAGTATAGAAAAAAACAAAAACAACAACAAAAAAATTGGTCATCTTATGGTCTACTCAGTCTCATGTGAACACCCCAGTCAGTTAAAATGGTCACCACGTACCTAAATACTGAATGGAGTAACTTATAAACAGTCTGGGGTGAAACACTTCTTTAACAGAGCCCAGAACGGTGCCAAGACCAGTTATTTTCTTTTGTTTGCGAAGGCTTTCAGTTCAGCTCTCACATCACCAGAAGCTGAAAATAGCTGATCTAAAAGCTCACAACGCGACGCAGACACAATGTGCTGTGAGCTTGCAGAGCTGCTCTATTTTCAGCATGGAACACGCAGTAGGACAGGGGTCTCAAACTCATTTTTATGATTCTTAGGGACGTCCAAATAACATAAGTCAAGTAGTTCCAATTTGATCTGTTCAGTGAATAGAGTGGACTAGTTGCTGCAGGTGAGAGCACCAGCCAGGAAGCACCAGGAAAGCAAAGGATTGCTTTCCAGAAAGGCATACTTTTCAATATGCACTAATATATAATAATGCACAGATGATGGTTGTAAAAATGTACATCATGGTTTCTTCATAAGAAAACAAAAAGAAAGTTCCACAGGTTTACCAAGGTCCAAGGTGTGAGATACTGTTCCAAATTCCAAACTGTTCTGCTCTGCCCTTCATAGAGTAGTGTGCAGGGTCGTTAATTAGGCTGTGTTGCTACATTAACGACCCAACCGTGGCAGTATGGGGAAGGGCAGCAGTTGAACTGAGCTTACAGAAACTACAGCAGTGAATTGTTCTGACAGGTGAAAGAAAAAAGTCTGAGTATCCTATTATTGCATCATACTGATTTTTGCCTCACACAAACATCTCTTCTAATCACATAATATAAGTGTATTTAAACTGGCTAAAATAAATATTGATAGACAATGTTTTGGATATGTGATATAGTAGTGATTCTTGTAGCCAGTCACCTCTTAAGAATTCAAGAGGGTGCCCACTGATATGCCTCGGGCATTTTTAATTATTAACCCCTTAATGTCCAAAATATATATATAAAAAAATCCATACCAAATAGAGTTGTATGGTATTTAATGCAAGGGCAGTTCAGGCTCAAGGCCTACTGTTTTGGCCAGAGCCTGTGCCAGAGTGTTTGTGAGCTGGAGGCAGGTGGTGCTCAGTCCTACAAAGGTGACATCGACAATACTGAATTATGTGAGGCAGAAGAGCTGAAAGTGGCTGAAAGCTACAACCAAGCCTTCAGCGCCTCCAGGTCCTTTAGACGAGCTATTCACAAATCTCCTACATACAGTGGGCTGCTGAAAATATACTGACTTAGAGGACCAATCTGCTCATTAAATCACAGTTTTTCCCATGTGCCATAAACATACATATATTTATTGGGGATTTGAAAGTTTGAGTGTTACAATGATTATGAGTCGGGCTGTGTGCAATAATAGAACTTATTAGGCCTATACTGGGCCTTTAATTATTATTTAATTATTTAATTATTTGCATGATTGGGGTTTGTTTGCCGTGATTACTTTACTTTATTTTGCTTTATTTACATAAGTTACTTCCTTTGATTTGGATTGGTTGATTTGCAGTGTTTGTTTAGTTTAGAGGACTCAGTAAATCTATTACTATTGTTTGCCTATACATCCGCCCTAGAGCATCATGATATATATTGATATGACTTAATATAACCCCCGCTTCCCTTCTGTATTTTAAAGTAGTCTTTCTAATTGTGAATAAACTTTACACTTTTGATACATCAGCCGCTGGTTCTATTCATACGGAGCCCGTACCTACAGTAACAGTATATGGTTCATGCTGTGGTTAATGTATTTATAGGATCTCTCACTCCTATATGTGATAGTGGGGTTGTTAAGTCATAATTGACCCAGTGTTACACTGTCAACAATTAACCAGGAACTGTTGGATGCAGTACAGTGCTTGTGGGCAAAGTGAAAAAAATCACATAACCATGCATTCATCTCTGGTCCTATGTCAAAGAAGCAGTCTTATGGGTGGTCCGGTAGGCTATAGGAAACAGGTGGTGAATAAATCTTTAGCAGTCTGCTCATCTTCACCATACTGGTAATCTGTGTGGTTTGCCAAGGTTAACCCACTGGGTTTTTCAAGAGGGTTCCCTGCCTTCAATTGTGATGGCATACCCTATTTTTGTGGGCCTGGTCAATGCCCGGCCATCACCCACTCCTGCTTCCAAAATCTTGTTAGCCGAATGTAGTATTACGCAAGTATAGGGCAGTGCCCGATTAGCTGGGCTGTTGCATGCTGGTTATTTCGTTTGGGGCTACACATGCATTGACAGACAGGTCCTCAGTGATAGAACAGAGCTGAAACGGTCACCAAGTACTGAAGTGCAAAACTACCTCCCCAACCTTCCCTCAGCAGCATTCAGCAGGCCGATGGAGTTAGGGACAAAGGAACATAAAGCAATTCTTATGAATGAGGGGGGCTTGCAGGCGCCCAGACGGTAACAGTATGTACTATGTACATATAGAGGGTGAGCTCTATCAGCTTAAATGGACTTAACTTTAGTGAACACCTGCTTATTATAGATGTGGTCTAGGCTGTTCATTTGGGTGCCAATCTCACAAGGGAGTTCTTATCCTTGACGCTAAGATTACCAAATCAGCAGATAATCAAGAAAGTAATGATAGACTCAACATAAGCACCATAGAGCAGTTTCATGAGAGTTTTATCCACATTGAACTTAGCCAGTTTCCTCAAACAGTGTAGATGCTGTCAACCTTTTTTGTACAACATGCCAGTGTTGAGGTCAAATTTCAATTTCTTTTTTTTTTTTTTTTTCATTTACTTTTTATTGAGTTTTCAAAATTTTCACAACAAAACAAGACAAGACAAACAGCAAGACAGGACAGGACAGGACACTACATTCAGGGGGAAATACTCATTAATAAAATACAAATGTCATTAATCATCCATGTATAAACTTACAGGTTCCACTTCTATGTGCTATATAAAATGTAAATAAAAGTAAATGATCAAATAAAATCAGGTCTTGTGGTAGAAATATGAATAATCCATCTAAGCCAGCTATCATTAAACACTTCAGTCCGTCCTCTAAAACTGAATGTAATTCTCTCCATAGTATATATACCATAGATTAAATCAATCCATTCATTCATTGTTGGTATAACATTTGTCAGCCACTTTTTTGTCAGGGCCTTTTTGGAAGCCACTAGCAATACCCTCAATAAATATTGATCTTGTTTTGCAAATTGAAGAGCCTCCAGATCTGCTAGGTACAAGAGTTTAAAATCAAAAGGAATGTCAACCCCAAATACTGCTTCCAGGACACTGTGGACATTTCTCCAAAATGGAACCACAGAAGGGCAACTCCAGAATACATGAAAATGATTCGCCAATGTTTCTCCACATAATCTCCAACAGTCCGACTGATATGTGAAATGTCTTTTCTGAGCTGGAGTGCAAAAGAAACGACTGACATTTTTTCCAGCTGAATTCTCTCCATGTAACAATGTGATGTTGATGTTCTATCAGTCTGTAATGGCTAGCTCGCTGTTCTTTGCAAATGCACAGGGGGTTACATACATACATATATATACATCTATTATGTTATCTTATAATATCTTGCTTGCAAAGTAATTGGTGTCATTAGTAGTGACATGGTACTGACTCCTACAAAGACTAGTGCTAGGATGAAGACATGGATAATATACATAATACTAGGCGCATTTGTCACTATATTTGGCTTTTTTGAGACCCCCCTAGCGTCAAAATTAGTGAAAATCTTCTGGCGGAAAATCTGGTGCTTTTGAGTTGGAGCGAAATTGGTTGACAGTCACCAGAGACAAAACCCTTGTTTTTCACCATTTTTCCTCCTATGATAGAGTCCTCCTTCCTTCCTAGAAAGGACCATTGGTAACCAAATGGACCCCTTATAGATCTGTAACTCTTGAGAGCGTAAAATGAAACCAAATGGACCCTTACGGTCCATTTGGTTTCAGTTTACGCTCTCAAGAGTTAAATTATATTATATCTGAATTACCTAATTTTCAAGAATCGACACATTTAGAAAATGTAGAAGAAATGCTATTTTGACAAACGTTTTACCACTTATTTCACCTAAATTAGTCCGAGAGACTAAAATCAACATCAAATGTGTCCCAGCACCACCCAGGTTGAGTCTTTGAGGAAATTCTCATTTTTGTTTTATCATGTCATGTGAAAGCAGAGAGTCATAGCTACAATTTGACATATTGGTTGTGCAATTTGACCCACCAGTTTTTGAGATATGGTTTATAGAGTAATGTCTTGCAGAGAAACAGGAATTTGAGAATTTGGCTTTTAAAGATGTAGTTCTTGGTCTGGGCATTGAGGGGGGCGCTGTTTCCTCTTCTTTGCTGAACAGTTGAACAGTTTGGGCATGGGAACACCTCCTCAATACTGGGGGGGCATTGTTGAGTCAAGGTGTTTGAATAGTAGCCTAATAATAGTAGCTAAAATGAATATAGTAATACATTTCGCCTTTATACGGCTATTTTTACTTTAAAAGGATACTTATACATAGTAACCATTATACAAGTGTACATGGTGAAACACAACTCTATTGTCGTGAAGTTGTGTTTCACCATGCTAATGTTTTTTTTTTCCCCCAGACCTCCATTTCTAGGAAAAAAGGTATATTGACAGTAACAGAAAATGGGTAGAATTCCCCTTTAACTAGTGTCCATTCATACAGTGGTTAATGCATATTAAATTAAGTATTTGCTTTTGTTGTATTGATCTAGTGGTTCACAATGTGTGAATGTACCACTTTCAAGAAGGTGACAATGGCCAGAGCCTATCCCAGATGTTCACAACAACAACAGCTTCTCTTGTTCCAAAATGTTTAAAACGTAATCTATTAAACAACATAACGTGGTTAATGTTCATAATGTACTGCACTTTGGTTCTTATTAAGTCTACAAATAACGCGACTCTTATTTTTATTATTTACCGCGGGTATGTTGTATAAACTTGTATTGAGAATGGGTCAACAAATAAAGACAAGTCCTGGACCGAAAGTAGGTCTATGCAGAAATGCATTGAACTCAGCAACGGTCCACCTAGATCTCTTTATTTTAGATCGTTTTGTAGTAATAATAAAAGATAAACATCCAGAGACTTTAGTTGTTTGTCTTATTTGCGCCGCCCTCGTTGTATAGAACGTATTTCCAACTCCAACTTGACTCTCTTCTCTCTCCGTCTGTTCTCTGTTGTTGCCAAGTATTTGGAGAGAAGTAAGCCAATAACGCCAAAAAGTCCAATAATATTGTATAGTTGAAAAATACTACTAGGCATCCGGGTTTTTATAGTTAACTAAAACTAACGAAAAAACGATAACTTTTTTCTTAAAGTAAAAACTAGTAGGAAAAAAAACAATTAAAACTAAAGTAGAATGAAAAAGCCATAACTATAATAACCCTGCTAGGCACATGTACTGTATGTCTATAATTAATAGTATGCTGTGCAGGAATGCCAACAGTAGACTACTACAGTTTAATTGTTATGGACATTGAGTACATTGGCCAATTTGCAGGTACTTACTCCACGTTTTTTTTTTAGATAACCATCCCCACAGTCCATTGTTTGTATGCATGAATGGAACAACAACAATAATTGTGATGCATTATCATTATAAATACTATGTATCTAGGGTGATTTTTTGCCATTATTATACAATCACACATAGTAGTCACCAGAAACAGATGAGGATAATATCCAATAAAATGTTGGTTAACATGGACGGAAAACAAGCCAACAAGCCAACATGGCAACCCTTTGTCTGTTTCCTCTGAGAATAGTGACGTAGTTCCGGCTCTAAAAAAACGCCACGAAGAAGAATCCAATGTTTTGATATTTTATACATGGATTTACTAACAGAACGTCGCTACTAATAGGTTATGTGGAATGCCACCTGGCTGTTATTTGAGCTCAAAATCACGCGAAGTCCGCGTTCTGTTGATGACGGCGGGCATCGCATATTTACAGAACTAGAGGCACTTATCAGATTACAACCGTTAGCATTTTAAGCTAATTAAGCTAACGGCCCGATCGCGGCCCGGAGGAATGAGGTAATAATGGTCAGAACTGTCATTACAGTTCACATTAATTCAATTATAACATGTTTACACTGCGTTTTAAGGTCTAACATTCACCTCATGTATGCTTTAGTATGAAACAACTAATAAAGTTGCTTCAGGTCATTTTTCACAGAAAATAAAAAATAAGAGAAAATCAAGTTTAGACCCCTCTACTGACAACTTCATTTCCCCGAGATGACTCAACGTGGGTGGGGTTTAGTCACAAATGGTGGTCCTTGGCTAAAATGCTGAATAAATAATGGGCCCTGGTATGAAAATGGTTGAAACCCACTACTCTAGTGCATTTTGGATTTCGGCAGTTGGCAACACTGCTCGGCTAGGATCATCCCTGGGAGCTCCCTGGGGAACGAGAAAGAGGCCTAACAAGTTGTTGTTTTACGCAATAAAGGGAAATGAAACCATCTCTAGATTCACTACATCAGTGTCTTTCCACCTCTGGAACGTGCATGTATATTAGTGTTTACATTTATCTGGCTCCATCACAGATGCTGATTCTGGAAGGACATGTGAGGGTATAGTGACTTGTAGTAAATTCAACATTTGGCTCTGAAGACACAAGTAAAAAGTGCTCCAACTTCTCTTGTATTATAATTGTTATATTCAATTTGTCCCACTGCTGAGCATAGTACAAATAACTGGCTTACACACTAAACCCACAGATGGCTCCATCCCAAAGGTACTTTATGGTAGGTTGAATCTGCTTATACAGTGTACAAGAGAGGGAAGAGGGGGGGAACAGGCAGCGCAAGTTCGAATTAAATGTTTTTATTCAAGTTGAACAAAAGACATGGTTTACAGGTCTATAGATGCAATAGATGCATTTGTTACATAATTACATTTTATCTAAATACTTTCATTATTAACGCTAGTTCAGATAAGCAACACACCAACATAGAAATAACTGTTAAGAATCTACAGCTTGTGGCCGGTCCTCACTATGCCCCAGAAACAAACAGGAGTGTGTGTGTGTGTGTGTGTGTGTTTTCCCGGTCCTCACTTTGTTTGTAAAAAATATTTTTTAAAAAAGAGGTTTTCAGCTAATCTAAGTGAGTGTTTGGGATAAGGGTGCCCCCAAGAGTCCAGAATGACCCTTGGTATTTTCGTAAATCAATCAGAAGTGGTGGTCCTCAGTCTGTAGGCATTTTACTGTAGACCTCACTATGGACCAAAAACAAGGATGTGTGTGTGTGTGTGTGTGTGAATTCAATACTCCTTATCTTTGAAATAACGGACATGAATTGGAAATCAGAGCCCCGCATTTGCATACTATAGAAGACAAGACTATCAAGGAGACAGCCTCTCCCTTTCTCCTTCTCTATCTCCAATCTCCATCGCGCTCTTCCTGCTTCCTCTCCTTCTGCTCTCTGTGTCCCCCGCTCACCCGGGCCTCCTCATTCATCTCTGCTGTTTCCTCCCTCCCCCTTAAGCCCTATATACCCCCTAGACCCTGTCCTACAAGGGTGTGTTTACGTAATTCAAGAAATAAGCAACCTATAAGCTCACAACACGGCGATATTTGGAAGCGTCCCACCTATAACATGCTCAGAATAGGGACGACCTGCTGGTCTGTGGAACACAACACAGAGCAAGCCTGCAAGGCAAGAGAAGCAAGTACTGCCCCCCCCTCCCCTCAAAAGAAAAAGAAATAGCAGTTGCCGTTACTGTTATCAATGCCATTATTTTCATTACTTTCACTAATATCACTATTATTGTATGTTCCCTCCCATCCACGCGTCCCATCCCACGCGTCATTAGCTCGCTCACTGTGGCCCCCAGGGGCCGTTGTCATTGTCTGTCGACGCGCCCGGCGTTTCCTGCTGGATCCCGTTGGCACGGCGACGCCCGCCGACGGCCAGGCAACCAGATGTTTTTTCCCCTTTTTGGGGGGGAGTGGGGGACGGGGGGGTGTAGGCTGTGCCAGGTTCACCGTGGCAACTGCGGAATGGTGCTTTAGAAGCCATTATGGCGCTCCTCTGATGACACTCAAATAGCTATCATTACACCTCCTCCAAGGAGACAGAGTTAGGAGGGAGGGAGGCAGAGAGAGAGAGGTGTGGATAGGCAAGAGAGGGAGAGAGAGAGGGACAGAGGATTGGAAAGACAGGAAGGAGGAGGAGAAGGGAGAGAAAAAGGGGGTGAAAGCGAGCGGCAGGGAGAGGACATTTGAGAGAGGGAAAAAAGAGGAGATGGAGAGACAGAATAAGAGGAAGAAGGAGGGAATGGGTGCAAGGGGAGGAACCGTGGAATGGTGAGCAGTGGGAGATGGTTGAGGGTGCACAGAGACATGTGTGCGTTCCGACTGTGTTTGTGTGTGTGTGGATGGGTGGGTTGTAGGGCAAATTACATAGACAGAAGGAAGGAAACTGAGTTAAAGGTACATATAGCGAGCATTGCGGGTGCCGGGACGAGAGAGAGAGAAAGAAGGGGACAAGAGAGAGAGGGAGAGAGAGAGAGAATGAGTGTGGGGGGAATTTAAAATGACCATTTCTGAGGTAACAGCCCCCAGGTTTTTCTACCCTATTAAGTCCTATTCTCCCATTACCTGGAGCTGCGGGGGGCCTGGGTGCGCCCTCACCCTCCCTCCCTCTGTACCCCAAAGTGTTCTCCTGGCCCTCTAACCTCATCTCCTCCTATTGAGGTGTTCTTCTGCACCCTCCTCTTCCTCCTCCTCTCATCATTCCACCACACTTCTTCCTATCCGTCCGTTTCCCTCCCTCCTGGCACCTATGCGCCAGCGTGCTTTCTCTAGTTTGCTTCAATGAATGTGTGTGTGTCCCATGCCTTAGCCTCTTGAAGCCATCTGCCAGGATTTGTAATTCCTGACAATTAATACAGCCATCGACCTGTTTTATATGATAACAAGGTGTGTTGGCCATCACTTGCGGCGTGGTGTTTTATTTCATTTATAAGCATTCTTGATATGATCCAAATGTTACTGGACATTCAACACGTTCACCAACACATGTTAGATTGCCAGATACCGGTCAACAAGGAAATACTGCTCCTCACCAATGGAACAAATCCTCTTTGTCTACAACGCCTTTTTTAACTTTTGAAATGACCAGCTCAGTGATACCCACTCCCAAAAACATATAATATCCCATTTCTGAAAATCATTGAAAAAAAATCACACTTGGGTGAGGGGGACAGTTGGCATTGGTTGAGATTGAGATGATGTACAACGTATGATGATAAGAGCGCCCCTCACTTGACACAGGTGTGATTTCTGTTTTTGTATATAACTTTGTAATGGCAACACTCAACACTGTCACATTGGTCCCCAGACCATTGGTCTGGGGACCACCAGTAGTCCTTGAGAGGTTCCATGTGGTCCCCAGGCTAAATGATGGAAATTTAGTTAACCAGATGTGAATTAGCCTAAGTCTACACAACTAGAGAATGTAGAAGATTAATGGTCATTTTGATCTGTATGTTTGACTGTTTTGTTTCCCCAAATCTAGCCTGGTATTGTGGACAAAAGCAAAAGAAATCTTTAGTTTTGGGGTCTGTGGGGCTAAAATGTCATCAAATTCTGAATAAATAGTTGGCCCTGATATGAAAAAGGTTGAAAACCACTGTTATATACTGTATATGTTTGTATTGTGTTTTATATGCTGTGATCCGGGGTGTCCTTGACAGGCTCCTCTTGACAGGCTTCCTTGAACAGAGGCAAAAGAAAGTATGTACTTACGTCTGTCTGTTTCTTGCCCCCTTCTGTCCCTACAGGTGTATCATTCTGTCTTGTACCTACTTATCAACTGGTTTTCGGGAACCAAACAGGATGCACACGGTGATCATTTGGACTATCAGGGAAGACATATGCGTACCCTGCAGCCTGTATCCAGTGAGTACTGACACCCGTCTTTCTGTTACCTTCGGGATCTACTACAACAACAAAAGTTAAATTGTACTGTAAAGCTGTATGATATGATAGTGGCTAAATGGTCTTCTGCATGAATAGGAATCAGACGCCTTGGGGTTCTGTAAGAATGCAGGATTGTGAATTGTCCTTTTTTTGTCTGTTCTGTAAATTGAAACGTAGGCATCGTCACGCTAAACTTAGTTGGGGAGTAAGTCTGACGTGTTAATTACACTCAAAGTTTAATTAGCGTGCCACATTTCACTGAAAAATGTGAAAGATGTGCATTTTATCTAAACATCTATAGGCTGAGATGAAAGAGAGACACAATCAATATGCAAACAAATCCTAAATTTGTGCATTTTGTCACGCACATACCGCGTGATCCCAAACGCAAGCACATCGCTGCAGGCTACGTTGGCCTGCTGACACCTAAATGACCCCTTATGCGTTTTCTTCTAACCACTAAAGCCTTGTTTCATACTGCAGCTGTTCTAAAGTTGCCAAAATAGATGCAGCATGACACGTTGTAGATTGTAGATCTGCTATTTTGAAAAATATTTGAAATTGTTTCCCCTGTAATGACATGGCCCAAGAAAGGCACACCAGGGGTTAATGTGGTCAAGTGTAGCAAGCAACTTAATGCAATCTCCAAGCATGAAACATCATACTTGGAGATTGCAACAGCACAGTCTGTCCAACACTCCCCCCCAACACACATGCACACAAGTTTAATATACTCAGCATTTTGCAATGTCCAAGTAGTGTAGTCTCTTTTCGCTGTCTACTCACAGGGCCATCCCCCAACTCCTCTCCCATTTCCTGTGTCCATCTGTCTTATTCTGTCCCCGCTCGGTCTCACTCTCGCTTCTCTGAAGAAGGCCACTTTTTGATGTATTTTCTCCTCTCAATATCCAATGAGAATATACCCCCTCTCTCTCTCTCTCGTTTTTCTCTCTTATTTTATTTTTGATTCCACCCATATCTCGTCCTTCAACTCGCTGCACCCAGCTCTTCTCCTCCTGAACCTTGCTCCTCCTGTACATGGGGGCTGTATTTTGTTTTTTTTTTTTTTAATGCGATGGAGGTAAGCCAGTCTCTGGTCTCTGCTGTCCGTCAACCCCCCCCCCCCCCCCCCCGCACACACACAAAACACACATTGCATACTATCACACAAACCCAAACCTCTCTTGTTCTCATCATACACACTAACACACATATAATCTGTCACTCTCATTCACAGAGTCACACTCTCCCACACACCCATGAGCGTGCGAAGTTGACAACACACACACACATGCACGCACACCCACACACCCACTGAGTCTGTCTTTTTCTTTCTGTCTGTCATATCTCTTGCTCTCTCTTGTATGTGCACACACACACACACACACACACACACACACACACACACACACACACACACACACACACACACACACACACACACACACACACACACACACACATTTTATTTGACCTTTGCTCAGTGTACTGTCTTGCATCAATATATTCATCAAGTCAGCGTTCGCAGTTGTAGTTTCCAGAGCCGCCACTCAGGGGCAGTGTCTGCCCATTCCAGTCATGGATTGGGTCCCTTATGGGAACCTATATGTTTTTTGAAGGGGGAAAAAATCAGAAGATTGATGCTTGGTTTGTCACTGTTGGTGCCTGTGTGACTGCATAGCACAGGAGGGCAGGATTCTGGAACTATTTTTAATCGCTGTTTTAATGCTCCTTCGTTTCGTTAATGGGGTGGAGGGGGGCGTCTAGAAACATAAGTAGTAGTGAACGAACGCTCGAAGACGTCAACATGTGGACGCTATCAAACTAAATCATCGACTGCAATTAAAATAGCATCGAGTCAGAGCGCTAGGGGGGAGGTGCGCGGGGGTATCAAAGGTGTTCTGTGAAAAATCACAACGGGACCTTTTCCCCCAACAGCCCCACCAATCCCGGTATAATCGCCTTGTATTTCCAACCATTCTAGTCATTTGCAATCAGTCCCCGCAAAACATTACAATGTCTGGATCATGTACACGCACATCGCATAATGGAGAGAGCGTCCTGTACCGTGCGTAAGGTAGGCTTTATGGCACCGGCAAAAGCAGAGGGCCAGGGCCACACGGTTTAAGGGTGTGTACGTGTGAATGTGGGTTATACTTCACTGAGCAGAGCAGCCATTTATCACATGCTTTTAATCTCATTGGTTTTTCTTGCATGCTGATTTGATTATGATCAGAGAAACACATATAAGCCAAAAAGCCTACAGGACTATTTTTTTGCCCCCCACGGGCTATGCAGCGCTATTACCCCGCAGATATTTTTTCTTTAAACGTGTTCTTAAAATGTGCCTTTGAAACGAGCTCGAAATCAACGGATATATCTTGTTACTAAAACAAACCATCCCTGGCATCATTCATTAATTCACGTTCGGCTATTTGCAGTATAGGGTTATTTTATAGTGCGGCTGTTCTTCCCTTCCTGTGTGGTAGGAAAGAGTTAACCGAAATGGTCTAAACGTGATGACTGAGGGGCTATATGAAACTGCCAACCAATCCGTGTCGAGATTAACACTTTGTGCCTCCTCGATTGGCCGGCGCGGGGCTGAATGCATGGTCGGTGTTGTTTGGAACTCACGGCCCACGTGGGGTGTGGACCGTCACTCCGGCTCCTATTGGCTCAGGGCACACTAGCAAGACCCTCCCGTGGATTTCTAGCCGCTTTATTGGTGTGAACGCCCGCGCCTCGGCTCCTCCCCTGCCTTGTTTTCCATCCGAAAGGAAAATACCCCCCACTCCCACCCCCTCTTTCTCAGTCTCTCTCTGTCTCTCTCTTTCTCTCTCTTTCTCTCTCTCTCTCTCCCTCCCTCTCTCCGTAGGCTCGGGCCCCCGGTTCGTCGCTTCACATCTATCAGAGGCGGCGTGAAACGAACTCGGATCTGACATTTCGCACCGGTCCCTCTTAACAACCGCAATATGATTTCTTTTAAAAACACGATTATTAGATATGATATTTAACTCCGCCGCCGCTGCCGTCGTCGGTCGCCGTCGTCGTCTCCGGGCTTGCCTGCAAACGGCCCGCCACTTTCAAAACCTGTCAGCCGACGTTGGCCATTATTTCGTTTTATTGCCAATTGCCCGAGACGTATTCCTCCACCTCTCTCGCTCTCTTGTGTCGCTCTTCCCTTTCTCTTCATAAAACCAGCCGGTCGGTCGCCTCTCTCTCTCTAGTCTCTGCTCGCGCTGCTCCCTCCGCACCGCGCTGCACACGGGGCATGCCATGGACACAATCAGAGGTGGCATCCCTCTGTCTTCCTTCCTACACACATACACACACACCAGGGGCGGATCTAGGTTGAGGCATGGGGGCAATGCCCCCCTAAATGCCCCACTCTGGCCCACCAAACACGATGGCATGCAAAACAACCCAAGATATTTCAAATGAAAGTGACTATATTTAAAATGATTTGAAACACTACTACTGCTACTAACTAACTACAGTTGTGGCACCACTAAACCAACAGCATTTCATCATTGAAAACAGAAAACTCTCAGACCTTTAGCTTTATGCATGCTGCGTGTCTGTTGCAACTTTGTATTATTGATTCTTTACTTGACTAATAAAAGTCCTGTAACCGAAAATGGTATGGGTGCGGCTTCATCGCTGCACCCATACCATTTTATCCTGTCCCCCCCAATTGGGAAATGTTACATCTGCCCCTGACTTGCCCACTCTAGGCTTGTTCAGGAGACGCAAGCGATGTTTTGCAGTGACATGTCTCACAGACACCACCACAGGACTGTTAACATTTAAATGACCTTCAATGGCTTAATTAGATTACGGAAAAAATTAACCGGAGAGCAAACTTAATTAAATAACCGTGCGCAGAGTAGCTCTATCTATCTATCTATCTATCTATCTATCTATCTATCTATCTATCTATCTATCTATCTATCTATCTATCTATCTATCTATCTATCTATCTATCTATCTATCTATCTATCTATCTATCTATCTATCTCAGGCCTTTGTCCACCATGGTCTTTCTTACTGCTCTAATGTTGTGCCACTCATGGTTTCTAGGACTTGGGGAGCTGCAGTGTGATGAAGGTCATCATCAGGCTAATGAGGGGTCACCTGGGCGCGCCTCTTGACTATTTAAAAAGCCTGCTCCCTCCCCAGTCCTTCGGCAGATCCTTGATGTTTCACCTCACCTGCATGCATTCCTCCCACCATTTGTTACATACATACAGCATTCTCACCCACACCACACAATCCACTTGAGCATATTCGCACTGCATTACTGACTTGACCGATTTCTTTGTTTACTTAGTTTCTTTTCTTTTTCTTTTTGATCATTAACTAAATTGTTGCTGTCAGTAGGAAATCACCTCCACCATAAATCATTGCTATATTGAACACCTTTTTATGTCTGTGTTGGATAAAACATTATAGGGAGCAATGAAGTGTAGGAAAACAGTGCTTCGGACAACACTTCTTAACTCCAATGTCAATTTAATTGACAATAAAGACACAACAACAACATTGAAGAGGCAGTATTGCTTTCTTCATTCCCTGAAAAAAATAATTTCAGAAAAATGAACATGTTGCTGTTGGGTGTTTTCTTCCTGACAGCAGAAATATAACAGTAATAAAATTAAGTTGTTTTTTTAAACGGCATCTACACTGTTGTGCCATCATGTTCCCTGTGGCACCCCTGAGTCCAGCCGTCATAACATGTTATAGTAGGTCACCTGAAGAGCTCAGAATCCAACTGGGTTAGGCCTGACTGACTGATCAGGCATTGCAGCCCCTACACAACCTAACCACTCAGCTAACAGTCCAGTCGCCCAAACAAGTTAAATTATCACTCGGGATTCCATGCTGCATGCTCGGTAAAGATGGGATCCGCTCACCAACTGCCTCCCCAGCCACCCTACATTTCAATTCACGCATCCTCCACACTTAGAGGGGCACGATGCAGGCTGGTGTGACTGTGTGTATGTGTGTGCATGCGCGTGCAAAGTCTAAGCGCCACTGTGTATACATTAATGAGCTGAGGGAGAGCCCTGTAGTGTGGGAATCATTTTTTTTTGCTGGTTTGCACTCAACACCTATACCTGCCTAGATGTAACTGAACTATTTGAATGTATACGGCAAAGGTACGCTCTTGTCATAAATGCTCCCTAATACATAACATCTAATGGTACACATGTCGCCATAATCACTGAAGTGTGCGGACATTTGTGGCGGCAAAATGGAACATTGCAGAACCCAGCATGTTAGATTAACACTCCAGATTTGACTTTGCAGGTAGAGAGTTAAGAATCCGTTGATTTGCTGGCATCTATATGCAGTACATTGAAGAATGAGAAGGCAATCATCTCAATTAGATTTCCCATATCAACAGCATTCTCTAGTGTCATTGTGCAATCAGATCCTGTAGCTATATCACAAAACGCTATATCTCGTGTCTGTGTGTGTGTGTGCACGTGCGCATTTGCATGTGTGTGTGATGTGACAGTTATGGAAAAAAGGTGAGGGCCAGGAGGAAAGGGGGTACACCCCCGTCGAGAGAGAGAGTGTGTGTGTGTGCGCATGTGAGATAGAAGGTGCGTGAGTGCCGTGCGTATGCATGCGTGCGTCCGTGCATTCATGTGTGCACGCGTGTACGTGTCGCGAGGCGATTGTTGTGGCAATGGTGGCTGTGGCGCTGGTTGCCAGGGAGACGGTGGTTGCTTGTCTGACCCGTCCCCCTTCGCGCTGTCACGGCCGTTATTGATGCACGCCGCTGCTCGGCATTGTGGGAGCACGGGAGGGGGGGATGGAGGGTCGAGGGAGGGAGGAGAGGACAGCGGTTAATGAGTTTGCTACGAACGAGACACTCGGCCCGTCTCCCTTCCCTTTCTGCCCCTTCTGTCTTTTCCCCTCTCTTCTTAACTCTATCTCTTTCTGCTCTTTCTTTCATTCTCTCCTCTTCCTTTCTCTCTCTTTCTCCCAGTGCTGTCTCTCAATCCTCTTCTCTCCATCTCTCTCTCTCTCTCTCCCCCATACACTCTTCCAACTCCTCCTCTTCCACTCTGCGCTCTCTCTCTCTCTCTCTCTCTATCTCTCTCGCTCTCTCTCTCTTCCTCTCCTTCATTTCTCATGGGTGTCTGTCTTGTGTGAGTGTGCATTAAGAATGTGCGTCTCTCGTGATCCATCATGACAAAATGCACTTTCTCTATCCCTCACTCATGCACGTACGCACGCACAAGCGCACACACACAAACAGTGCTCTTCTTGCATGGACATATCCACCCCCCCCAACCCCTCACCCGCATGCACCTATGCTCGGCCCACAGCGTAACAGACTCATTCACAACCACTCCTCTCTCCTCTCAGTTATTCACCAGTGTAACGCACGCACGCAGGAATGGACGCACACACACACACACACACACACGCGCACACACACACGCGCACCACTCACACAGATGCTGCCCCGCTGTTCTGCCTGAAGCTAAGAGAGCCAGCAAGATTAATAATGACCCCTGGCTCCCCATAGACAGACCCAAATATACACAGTTTGGAGAGAGAGAGGGGAGAGAGAGAGAACATGAGGGAGGGAGGGAGGGAGAGAGAGGGACAAAGAGAAAGACACAGAGAGAGGTATAGTGGGGCAGAGAGAGAGAGAGAGAAGGCAGAGGGCAGGAAAGAGGGAATAGGTATATAGGCGGAGAGTGAATGTACAGTTTAGAGACAGAAAAGGTGGGGACAGCAGGGGACACAGAGGCTGGAGGACATAGACGGAAGCGTGATGTACAGAATTTGAAAGGGGGGTAGTAGAAGGGTTGGACAGAGGAGGAGAGGAGTGATGGGGAGAGAGAGAGACAAGAAAGAAGAGGAGGGCGGATATAGAGAAGAGCGGAAGGGACACTAAATAAACACACAGTTTGGAGAGAGTGGGAAGAGGGGAAGGCGAGAGAAAGGAAGAGTGTGTGAAAGAGCGAAAGAAGAGAGCACTTTAGCAACGATGGCTGGGGTACTAGTTCTCACTTTCTTATGCTTCGGCAGTCCGACACACAGCCTTTTCAGCACTCTCTCCGTCATATGCACGCACACATGCACGCACACGCACACACACACACACACACACACACACACACACACTCAGGCACCAACATGGATTAATGTGTTTCGCTGAACTATTTCATTTATTACTGTCAGAGGCTTTTTGTGATGAGGGCATTTTTCAGGTTGCTAACCATTATTCCCTCTGGGCCTGCAGGGTCTCCTCACACTATTGTGAGTGTGTGCGTGCGTGCATGCATGCATGTGTGTTTGCTCATGCACGGGTGTGTGCGTGCGTGTGTGAGTGAGTGAGTGAGTGAGTGTGCACGAGCGAGCGTGCACACGCGCGTCAATTGGAGACATACCCACTACCCAGCCATTATTGGTCTAACCAAATCAGAACATTCCATATCCGTTTGAGCATTCAGGTGTCCATTTTGTACTGCACTTAATGTTCCCTTGCCTATCGTATGGCCCTGCCAATTGTCAATAAAAGCCTGCACGATCCTGGGAATGAGTTTGTTTTACATCAAGGTTCTTTTCTCTCGGCAGTGTTGTGCTCCACAACATACACGCAGCATGCGTGAATACTGTATGTGTACCATATATCAGCGGGCCCAAAGTGTTTTGGGGTTGGAAACTGATGGAGAATTGATGGACAGGGGAAGTAGAGCATCACGAGAGAGAGAGAGAATCTGTGTGACTTTGACCGTCGGTTACAAGTGCTGAAAATAAGCAATCTAGTACTTACTCACTGTGTTATGGTACAATGCGTTTTGGGCGTATAGGTCAGCTATTTTTGCAAAAAGAAAAAAAAAATGTTAACATACATTGCATTATGATAATACAAAATAAAATATAAATATTTAATATTGCTGTATCAGACGGTCTATATTTCCCGAAAGGAAATGGACGTACTCTATTCAGTCTGACCAGATGGAGTGATAAAAACATATCCCTATAGCGGAAATGAATGACCAGAGGGGAATGTCAAAAGCAGAGGCATTAGACCCCTCCCTTCCCCATCCCCCTGCTAGAATGGAACCCTGACCACTACGACGCTGCATGCTGTCCTGATGTTCCTCCCCCACCATTGTATTAAAATGTGTTTACACAGTCTTCAGATCAGCTGTAGCGCAAATTACACGCATATAGAGATATAAACTGGAAACAGATGGGATTTGCCTCTACTGCAAATAGTGGTTGGTTTTTGGTTTTAGTTTACATGGTCTGCGTGTTTTCCCTCACATATCTCCCAAACCGCTTCCGAATTAATTGATAAATTGGCTAATTCTTTGGTTTCTCTTAAGGAAAAAAACAGGTGTGCTTCCTCTGGAAAGTTAACTGCCCTTGGTTGAGGCTGGCAAGTGCTCAGCTTTGAATATAACTTAACTCAAAAAGTAAGTGGAAAAATGAAAGTTGGAAGATGGTTCAGGTGCAATTTCTCATGTTTTGACTGCATTTTGGTACTGGTGGGTAAACGGTAGCTAGCTTTGACTCATTAGCTGTAGCACTGTGCAAACTTTACAAAACTCTTTCACCATGCTGAATTTTGCTCCACTTAATTTGTTACTTTGATAGGTTTCATAATTATGTGCTAAAATGAACAACACAAGTGCAATGAAAAGATATATAAAATTTAAGTTTGCAATAGTACAACTAAAAAGGTGGGTATTTTATACTTGGGATTGGGTTTGAGACTGAAATGTCTCCTGTGTTGAAAACTAGCACTCGTGCTAATGCACTATAGAGAGAGTCATTGGCTGCTGTCATTTACATCTTGCAGGGATGGGATATGGAGGTCCATGTGGTGTGATCAGCTGACCACCGAACAGTACCACAACTACTGCAGGGTTGACCAATCCTGGGAAGACTTCTGCCATACTAGGAAGTACGACGTGTGGAAGAATTTGAGGACCTTCACAGCCAGGGACACGTCCTCAGCCACCTGTGTCTCGCCTTCCCTGCCAGTCTGTAGTGTGCATCCGACAAGAATTTCAGGACACAGGTACAAACACACTGCAGTGCTCATTCTCTGGTCAGCAAGGTCCCCTGCTTGCAGCAGTAACAGGAAGGCTCGGCCCAAGTAATACTCGGCCCTGAGTATAGAGAGAATTACGCCGTCGCAAACTCTGTTCACTTCATGGGATCAGTCCAACAGCGCCTCTATCATCAACTTGTGTTTCACTATGTTAATGATTTTTCTTTTAGGACCTTTTTTCTGAGTGTACACATGGAATCTAATAGACTCGCTAGGGTCCATTTGGTTCACATTTGTACACTCAGGAAAATTTTGGAAATATCCCTCTTTTGTCCCTCCTTCAGGCTGCAGCAGCCCTCCCGACAGCTCAATTTTCTGGCCCCCTCAATGTCGCAACTTTTCAGCTGAGTATTTCTTGGGCCGAGTATTACTTGGGCCGAACCTTCATGTATTCCTTGCAGCCCATATTAGCCTATTCTATGTGTCACTCACGTTACTGATATGGGTGAAGTATTGATTTTTGTGCTGCTAGCGAGATTACATCAACTCATTCATGAAATCAGACTAAGATTTTATTTTACTGTTTCACTGTACTAGAGCGGTGTGCGCCTATAGAGTACCATGTCGATACCCCTTACCCCTTTCAGAGTACACATTCCACCCATCTGTCCATCTGTCTCCTTTTTATGCCCAATTGCCCATATGTGGAGATTCCTGTATCTCTCTCTATGTCCCTTTATTTATATGGAGTTCTGTCAGACATAACCAGGAGTGTTGTGATGTCAAAACACGCCAGCACCATATGCAGTAAGGAGCCTGTACAGGGGCCCTGTCCAGAGGCCATTTGTGGCGGTTCTGGACAACCGTGGGGTGGACCAGCCATGTATTGCCTACTTGTGTGCAACGCGCAAGTTGTTGGCACCTCGACAGAGTGCATCTCTAGTTTCTACTGTTGTCCAGAGTAAGATTAAAGCCAGTCCAACACGTTGACTCTACTGACAATGCAATAGCACTTGCGGCCTCACTTTCAGCAACACCTCCTAGCCTGGTACAACAATGACTTGCAGATGTGACCTATGGACTCTGTGCTTTGATGTCGGTTCTCTCATTTTCATAGTGTGTAGATCTTGCTCAACATAAAGCATGTTTATTGAGGGGGTGTGAGGAAGCTAGGGTCTGCTACACAGCTACAGTACATTGTTTTCACACCTCTACATCACCCAGAAGCCTGTTGGTCTCAACCACAACAAATGTTCTGTGCTTGCTGCTCACTTAGCAGACTGCTCTGCTGTCAAAAACTGTAAGCATACTCTTTCTTTTGAATTTGTATGGGTGTCACTGGAGCTGTCTCACACATGGCTGTGGGATATGTGTGTTTGTGTACGTTTTCTGAAAAAAACTTTAAGTAAAAACATATTTTGGCTTCAGCGTTTAGGGAAAAAGAAAGTTGTTGGGGTTTTTAAACATTTGCATAACAGTGAACATAAACAGTGCTATGGAAGTCAGCTGAACCTTCTACTGAGTGTAATAGAAATGCATCTTCCCTTTGGGAAAATGCTGTATTATATAAAGAAGAATAGTCGTTTGTTGAGTGCTGTGGAGCCTTTTTAACATACTGTACAGTATAGTAACTAGAATGACTGTTGCCTAGAACAAACAAGCATGTGTGCTTCCATTTTTACCTACTAGTAAGACGCTCTGTCTAGAGTTTGAACAGACAGGTATCACTCAAAAGGGAGACATCGAAGAGGAAGGACAGGTGGGGAAGATATAACTTAGACAAGGTCAGAACAGGTCAGCTCAACCATATATGAAGATGTATTTGAGGTCAGATGTACAACGTAGATTTGCTGGTGGCTCCATACATGCAGGACTTGGTGATGATGCAGTCTTCTCCATGGCGATCCAGGGTTTGATAAAGCCAGTGCTGTTATCTTCATTTATAGAGACAGAAGCATATAGAGTGTGTCACGTGGTGTGACGGACTGATGGCCATATATAGTGAGTGTTTCACTGGACAGACTGGACTGACTGACTGGTTTTGCAGGTTTTCATAGTAATCCGCAACCAAACTCAAATGTTAAGCTCAGAAAATCGAGACAACTGTTAATTGTGCCCACTGCTTGAAAAGTGTCTGGACAAGTAGTGACTGTAGTGGACACTTTCCGTGATTGTCTGCCTCTAAGCCAATGGGAGACATACACATCAATCCCATAGTCTGAAACATAAACCCATACTCGGAACGCCGCGGCGTGTGGTAAACGGATTATTCATAAACAAGAGTTTGCTGCAGCTGGCAATAATGACCGAGTCATTCTTGTTTTTCCCTTTCATTTAATTATATATTTTTGGCATCATATCTTGATCTTGTTGTAACATGCTGTAGGGGAAGTGGGGAAAGAGGGGGGGGGGTGTTCATTGGTGGTAATGGGTGGGTGGGGGATATGGAGATTCGTATCGAACTTGGATACTTTGTGGATCATATATCCTGCACAACTCGAGATACTTATATATGCAAAATTGATCAAAGATAGTGCCGGCGTGTCATGTATATTCTATCAAGGCTGTGTAGAAGTTCTTTAAGATGCTGATAGGACGAGGCACAAACAGGCAAACAAACAATGACAACAGACAGAGAAATACACACACACACAAACACAAAGCTTCGCACGGGATTAGGATGTCTGCCAAAGAGAAGAGGTTGTTTCCCCGCTGTTGAAACACAGAATCTTTTGTTTTACCGACATGTCATCGTGTGTGTGTGTGTGCGTGTGTGTGCGTGTGTGTGTGTGTGTGTGTGTGTGTGTGTGTGTGTTGTGTGTGTGTGTGTGTGTGTGTGTGTGTGTGTGTGTGTGTGTGTGTGTGTGTGTGTGTGTGTGTGTGTGTGTGTGTGTGTGTGTGTGTGTGTGTGTGTGTGTGTGTGTTTGCTGGCTTGCTTGTGTGCACCAGCCAGTGTGTTTGTATGTCTATGTACTTGTATTTATGTGTGTGTGTGTGTGTGTGTGCGTGTGCGTGTGCGCCAGGCTCTCTCCTCTTTGTATGTGTGTGTTTGCATGCGCGCGTGCAAGCGTGTGTGCTCAGTAGCCTGAGCTAATGACATAAGTAAGCAGACATGTTCGGCGATGTATTTGTGCATGTAAACAATGTACGCCGTACCTCCAACCTCCCCCCATCCAATCCACCCTCCCTCCCTCTCTCCCTCCTTCTGTTCCCCCATGCTTTTATCTCTCCTCTTATCTCCTGCCCTCCAAATCTGCTCATCTGTCCCTCCCTCCTGGTTCTGTCGCTCCTCGCCTCTCTCTTTATCAGCAGGGGCGGATCTCGGCATGGGCATGGTGGGGGGGACAATGCCCCCCTAAATGCCCAGTCTGCCCCCCCAAACATGATGGCATGCAAAACAACCCAAGATACCCAAGAAATTAAAGTGCTTATATTTAAAATGATGTGAAACACTACTACTACTACTACCGCTACTAACTAACTACAGCTGTGGCACCACTAAACCAACAGCATTTCATCATTGAAAACAGAAAACTCTCCGAGTCAGACCTTTAGCTTTATGCATGCTGCGTGTCTGTTGCAACTTCAACAACAACTGATGTTATTATTGATGCTTTACTTGACTAATAAAAGTCCTGTAACTGAAAATGGTATGGGTGCGGCTTCATGGTATGGGTGCAGCGATGAAGCCGCACCCATACCATTTTCCCTTGCCCCTCCAAAATGTCCTCTTGCCCCCCCCCCCCCCAAATGGGACATGTTACATCCGCCCCTGTTTATCAGGCTGTTCCCCAGGCTGACTGTATAGCGTTCTGCCTCCTTCTCTCTGTTGACCTTCTTTAATTTTTTTTCCCCCAACTTTCATTTCACATTTCCGTGTTTCTCTCTCTCACTCGTTCTCTTTGTACCTTCCCTGCAGCCGTCTCTCTCTTGTCTCCCTTTATGTTCCTTCCCACTGTATTCCTGTCTGCCGTACGTGTCGCTACTGCCGCTGATGAGGTGTGAGCCTTGCGAGGATGTAAATAAAATAAGAGACAAAGTCGTCATTCCGTCCCTCTCCCCTCTCGGAAGATTTATCTCCGATTGTAAGCTTGTAGGCTACCCGGTGGGCGACAGAGGATGTTGGACGGGCGGGCGGGGTGGGGTACGGTGGGGTGGAGGGGTTTAAGCAGGAAAGAGGGAGTTATTAAATGTCACTACCAGTTTACCATCACAAGGGGCCCGGGAAGCCATCTTTATTTTTGGTCTCTCGGACTTAATGTCCTCTGCCAGTCAAAGAGAAGCATTCATTTGCCTTATTGGGGCGTATTCTTCCCCTCCCACTTCTCCTCCCCCCTGCGGTTTTACAGTTTTGCTGCTAGTTATTGCAGCCCGTCAAGAAGAGACATGGCAGACGAGAGGGAACATGGCCGATGTTGTAGACTCCTTGCAGACGAGGCCTTGTTTTTAAAACAAGCAGGTTTGGACGACAGCGTGCGCACAGGAGAGAAATGTAGTTTGAAGAATTACGAAAATGTCATGCAGAACAGTACTAGAGGCTGTGTCTGTCCACAGAAAATATTTCTTTGCCTTGCATGTGCTTCCATGATGAACTTGGGGGGAAAAAAAAGTCTTTCCGGTACACTCTTGGCGTCCAGCGTTTTGTGGCCGAGAGCTCCCTGGTCGCCTCGAGCAGAACATATACAGGTACATGCGTTGAACTTCTGGAGGTGCAACACATAGATGTCACTTGCGTGATACACCCACAAACTTTGACTGGCCATTTTTTGGCCATCTCACTGAGAGGTCAGGTAGTGCACTAAATCAGGGGTTTTCAACCTTTTTCACACCAGGGTCCACTATTTATTCAGAATGTGAGCCACGGACCACCATACCCCAGACCCCAACACTAAAGGTTTTTTTTGCTTTTGTCCAAAATTCCAGGCTGGAATTTGGAAACAAACCAGTAAAACATACAAATCAAAATGACTTGGGCAACTCAGATATATTTTGGACCCTTGTGGGTCTGTGTGGTTTAATTTTACACTCTCAAGAGTTACATCTGGTTAACCAACTTTCCATCATTCTGGTGGTCCCCGGACCACTGGTTGAAAACCAGTAACCACTGCACTCAGAACAGTGGACCGAGATCTACTGTAGGTTTCCCCCCTACAATTTCTTTTCAACAATTTAATTATTTTATTTAAGATTAATGAACATAAAATAATAAAGCAAACCTAAAAATGTATTAGAAAATACATTTCTAGGTTTGCTTATACAGGTTTGGGTCCCATGGAGACATCAAATTCCCCTTTTGGGGGAACTC